>JARFJB010002231.1:18092500-18310000 GCA_036346205.1 Vesta saturnalis | reverse complement strand
GCAGCAAAATATCCTGTTACAAGGACCGACGTAAAAGTGTTAACTATACCTACAGGAATACAGCGCATATCATTGGATAATATCTTCCTTGGTCAGTTACCTAAACGATGTATCGTAGGTTTTGTAGCAAATAAAGCCTTCAACGGTGATTACCCCTCAAATCCATTCAATTTTCATCACAGCAATATTAATTACATGTCTTTATATATTGACGGCCAACAAATTCCTTCGAAGGCCTTACAGCCAGACTTTACAGCTAATGGTTTATATGTAAGGGCATATCACACCTTATTCTCCGGCACGGGTATTCAATTTTCGAATGAGGGCAACGATATATCGAGAAGCTATTACCCCAACGGATACTGTTTAATGGCCTTCGACCTAACCCCTGACTTGTCTGTAAACGCTAGCACACACTGGAATTTAGTTAGAAACGGTTCCCTTCGCCTAGAAGTCGTATTTGAAGAAGCTATCGTAGAAATCGTTAACTGTTTGGTGTACGCCGAATACGATAACGTGATTGAGATCGATAAACACCGGAATGTGGTCGTGGATTTCGCCTGTTAAAATGGACAGCTCTAGATCACAAACTGAAGTACCCGGCAGCAAGTGAAAGAAGATAGACGCATACTTGGACGTACAAGGGTTTAGAGGTGTTGATAACGAATTCATACCGAAAGAAATTGCCGTGATTACAGATCATGGTTCGTTACTGCTGATGCTCTGATAAGGTCAACTCGAGATTATTTTGTATCAAAGCCCATGTCAAGACAGATAATGTATTTAGAGGATAAATATCACGGCTTGAAATGGCGGTCCGGGTATGTGCCATACAACGATTTCCAAGAGAAGCTGGTCAGAACTCTGCTGCCGTTTACCAAAATTCATGTTAAGGGCAGTGAAAAACAACAGTTTTTAATATTCCTTAACAAACCAATACTAAACTTGGACCAGATTAGTTGTCCGTCGATTAAAAAATTGAAAAAGGGAGCAAAGGCGTACAGTTGCTTAAACCATAAGATCGAGGAGTCTATGTGTGCTCTAGAAAACGCATTACTACTGCAAGACTGGGCGCATACCAAATCCAAAGATGTATGCGGTACAAATGTTGAAATGTTTCAAATCGATCCCCAGCCACAAAAATGTGTTTCGACTTATATGTGCTCCTAATCAGCTACCGCGACACGCACCTAGGCCTTGTGCAATTATTGTAAACACGGATCCGGCAAACAAACCAGGTCACCATTGGAATGCTATCTACATTGACGAGAATGGTAATGGGGAGTATTTTCATTCCTTTGGACGATCCCCGCTAGGTTACCATGTACGTTTCCTTGAGACGAATTCTAGATGGTTCCGCTACAACAAAACGACGTTGCAGGATTACCATTCGTATGTATGTGGACCTTATACGATAATTATTATAAGTTTTTGTTATGAACGAATAAGTTCAAAGACAAAATTTACATCGATTGCGGCTTGAACCTTGATGGCGCAGTTGGTTAGCGCGGTACTCTAGCAAAGTACAGGTCGTAGGTTCAAATCCTACTCGAGGGAAACTTTTTATTTATGTATTTAATAAAAGTAATAATAATTTTTAATTTATACTATAATGTTTTTGTATTTTAGAATAAATAATTTACCAATGCTTGATTTTGTAAATAAGTTATTCACTACATGTTTAGTTGTAAATGATGAGATAATCCAGCTACTGTATAATGCTTGTTTTTCAACCATTCTACTCTGATAAATAAAAGCGTTTTTAGTAGTTTAGCTGTTAAGAGTTCCGTAACAAAAGAGACACGCATGATCAACTTCTATTACAGAAAAATGTTCATTAGTCTATACACCACTAGATGGCCCTACAAACAAATTCAAGTTTAGCAACAAGGGGACCGGGGCGCAGACCTAACACAAGTTCTTATAGCTGTCGTACAAGGCTAGGGCCCATTATTTCAAATTTCCCGCCAAGGGGGCCACCACAAGAGGGCACAGACCTAACACAAGTTCTTATAGCTATCTTACACGTTAGCATTAAGGCCAATGATTAGAATACAGTTTTCTATGACAGGGGTCATAAATCATCAGGATAAAAATCGTAACACCAAACATGTGGCCCTTTAAAACCAATCACGCCGGTCTTTAAGTAAATAAGCACATAAAACAATAAGGGAAACTACGGTACATATAAAATACAACAGTAAAATTGCACAGGTGATCATAAGGTAATGGCAAGGACAAAAGAAATTAGACAAAGCGTTTACACGTACACAATTGTTTAGTGACTACTGAAGCACAAAATACACAGGTACAGTTGCAATAAATTACATATAAGGAGAAATTAGTTCACAGGCAAGCGATTCTGCTTAACAAGAAACTCATTAAACAAAGCCTTACAAAGGTAAGTTGTAAATAGATCATAACATCGTGACCGATATATAAGTTTGAGTACGTTAGAAAAATACAGCGCCCCTTTTTCAGGTCACACATTTATCTCTACAACAATAGAAACAATAAAAATAAACTTCGAGGTGTTTGTCATCTGGAACCAGGAGTACATAACCACTTGGCAATTACCCCATTACAATTAGTAACCAAGGATTATCCTTTACCCGTTCTCCACGCCCACCTCTACACAAATATAAATATAAACAACAAACAACAATGTTGATTCACTCAAAGACCAGAGTGAGTGAGCCTTGCACTGTCTTTTATTTTAGCAGATTTCAGCTTAATGAGCCCGCGTGCGAATAAGATTTGCACGGCAATGCTCGATTTTAATACGTTGTATAGGCTTGTAGAATTATTTGCTACCAGCCTTAATTTATATAAAAATACTTACATTTGAATATATATTCCTTTAATTGATCACAGACACGAATCGTTAACATACGCGGTTTAACTTCAAAAAGAGTTATTTATAGATTAATATTTGAAAAACACATTAAAACTAACACTCGAAAGAAAACACAAATTAGCGTTGGCTAATTCAAAAGAAAATGTACACGCAAGAAATATTTCACAGCCCAACTGTTTACAATGAAGGTATTTAATTAACCACCTCGATCTGGCTCCGTCAACCCTCAAACTGTAACTCCCTTTTCCCCCGATTTCAAAACTAACTACATTTATTCCCGCAATCAACCCCCATTTCTGAAAAGTAATAAAAAAAAATAACATGAAGCATTAATTTACGTTGGAACAGTTTCGTATTAATTATTGCACGACATCTTAATTTTAAAAATATGCATTCGTCTGTAACAAGCGCTACATTAAGGTCTCAAGTTTCAACGTACCCACAAAGATATCTTTTGATCGCGGTCTGTACCGACACATTTATTATTATGTTTATGAAGTTTTTACCACAAGAATGTGCATACAGCGACTTTCAAAGCTTCGTTACACTGCCTCAATAGAGGCAGTTTGAGCGAACATCTGTTTCTATCCTAACACGTGTTTTTTAAACCCTTACTCAAATATCAATTACGTAAAATACAGAAAATAAAATAGCCAGAAAACTTTATCAAATTACGACTTAATGTATAATAAAATATATCAAACACCGTTAACCCTTCTATTGCGGCAACAGTTGCGATTTGAACATGTTCATTATAATAATAAAATTTTTGCGGTCCGCTACCTACAAATAATTTGTATTCCGTTCTTATTTGATAATTCATTCTTTAGTAGGCTGCATCATCAAGACCAAACAAAATTAGTTAATTGTCAAAAGTTATTACCTACTTAAGTAAAGCGTGTTCCTGCTTATTATTTTATTGTTTTTGAAAGACAATGTGTATTTTGTAACAACTGATCCGTGCTTTTTTGATAATTCTATTAGTAGTATGCTGCGTCTTCCACACAAAACAAAATTAGTTAATTGTCAAAGGTTTTACTTAGTAGTAAAACGTGTTCCTGCTTATTATAATATTATTATTTATGATGGAAAGTTACTCGTATTCAGAAGTCTGGAGGTCAGCGTCACCTTAGAACTGTTAAGATAGAATAGCGCATATTGGAAATTATTGAGGACTACACGCACTAGACGCGTCCGCTTCTCAATTGAATATTTCTAAAAATGCTGTTCACCGAACACTTACTGAACAATTGTTACACCCGTACCACATCCAAAACGTTCAATAAGTTTTACCGAAAGATCTACTACTCAGACAAGAATATTCTCAATGGTTGATGAACAATTTCCTTGAAGATCCTCAGATTGTTCCTCGAATTCTTTTTACGAACGAAGCCGGTGTTACTAGAGATGGCATCTTTAACTCCCATAATTTCCGCAATTGGGCAGATCAGAATCCTAACGTAATTCAAGAAGATCGCTTTCAACATAAAGTCAGCATAAATGTCTGGGCAGGAATTGTTGAAGAATTTATAATTGGTCCCTATATGCTACCCAACCTGCTAAACAGCGCTGAGTATTTGGAGTTTTTACAGAATAACTTGTGGGAGTTTATAAAACATGTGCCATTAAACATCAGAGCTGAGACAATCTTTATGCACAATTGTGCTCCACCACATTTTGGATTACCTATGAGGCAATACTTGCACGCGTAGTTCCCTAACCGGTGGATCGGACGAGGTAACGATGCTCCTATAGCCTGGTCGTCTAGATCATAGGATCACATTCCCTTAGATGTCGTTATTTGGGTTTCTGTTAAAGAAAAGGTCTATTCAGTTCCAGCAATGACTAGAGGCGATCTCTGGAATCGCATTTTTCAAGCATTCGAGGTGATTAGGCAAATGTCAGGGACATTTCGATCAACGCTTACATTCAAATAAATGGTGGGCCACTGAGCAATTATTACAAAATTAGTGTTTTATTTTAATATTTTTATTTTTGTTTTATTTCATTTTCCTTATTTATTTTAAAATGTATTATTAAAATAAAGCAATTATAAAATTATCAGTTAGTTGCAGAATACAAACTTATTTTTCAAATTTTCTCAAGAACCGTCGATTTTAGAAGAATAATTTAAGAGACAAAATTCCTTTATTTGAAAATGTATTACCAAAATAAAGCTGAAAAATTTGAATTTATTGTGCAAAAATAATTTTTTTTAAGAGTTGAATGTTGACGCCACTGCTGAACGGTTAGTTCTAGTAATGCGATTTTTTTAAATTTCTATCAAATCACTGGAGAAGTTTGTCGGTGATTTTCCGGGACACCCTGTATATGAAGTTTTATTTATAATTTAGTACTGAATACATATGGCCCCCGACATGAAGAACTATTAACGGGTTTTCAAGTTTTGTAGTTCTAAAATAAATTTGTGTTGTAGGTCTTCGTGAACAATGTCATAAAATTGTACAAATCATTTATGAATATGCATTGAATGAGTGTTGTTATTGAAAAAAAATTGAGTCAGTCGACCCGAAAAACTTTCCCACCTTATTTGAGTCGATTCAATAAAAAACGAGTAAATGAAAATTAAAATGTAAAATATTTTCTTAGAGTTATTAGATTTAAACTAATTAAATTTTTTTTTACATATGTAATTTTCTTAAATATAAACCATTGTTAAATTAAAAAAAATATTTTCTTTCAGATGCGAACCCTTATTCTATGGATTATTATCAAACTTAATGAAATTTTACAATTTATAAATGGTGTGAATTATAAATTTGAGAAACAAGTCATCTGTAATCAACCGTCAGTAGAATAATGAAAACTTAAACGTGTATTTTAACTAAGTTTCGATAACAATATCTAAATGCTATAATAGTTAGGTAACGAATATTGAAAATCGAACTCTTGAATCTTATATTATTTCAGCAAAAATTAGCTAGAGCTTTAATAGGTTAATATTATTAAACCGCCATGAAAATAACAAATCAGAAAACGATGAATAATGTGAATCAAATTATAATAGTCCAAAGTTGTGAAAAACTTTTTCAAAGTGGTAAAAGTATTCAAGTCTGAAAACTTAACATACCAATTAATTATCTTGTTAAATCATAACAATTCCAACAAATAAATAATTTTCCGTTAATTTTTAAGGACTGTAATCGTTGTTATACAATGAAAATATAATGTTTATGTTTCGTCCTACCTTAATTTTAACCACATGTTAAATTAATGCAAAGCTGTGATATCTTAAGCTATTTAATTAGTAAAGCATTTATTTTAAAGTCTAGGAAGAACTTGAACATACCAACAGTTAAAATTAAAATTAAGGCATTCAAATTTGTCTTATTTTAATTACAAGAGGTCAAAACAAAGTCGTAAATTTTCTATACCAATTGGACCATCCCGAGATAAGAAATAAGCCAAGCATATTTGTATTGTCAAGATATCAACAATTAATTCTTTTTGTAATAAAACCAAAATGACGCGCCCGTCTACATAAAGATTATTGAATTTCCCAAGCACAGCACAACCCATTTTATAGTGAGTGAAATTTTTAAGACGAATTGGCAACCCTCAAACCGAGTTTTAAGAGCTTTAATAAAGGTGGCAACTTTTTGTAATTCTAAAAACGCTATTTACAGTATGTCTACTTCTTAAATTGGCTAAGATAGTAACAAAAATAAACATTTTTTTAAAACATTTGGAAAAATTAAATACACACATTCTCATAACGCTAATTATAATAAAAATATGTCAAATCTGTATGTAATCCTTACCATTTTTATAATTTTTCAGAACTTTTTGTGAAATATAATAGCAGGTGTACTCATTTGGTAGTGGTTTTATTTGGTTGGTCAGTAGATTAAGTTACCTATGACAATTAAAAAAATTAGACACATACACCCTGACATTAGAAACAAACTTTAATAAGCCATTTAGAAAAAAATTACTATAAAAATAATTATAAATATCGTTCAAATAGTTTTCCATTTCTAACAATACATAAGCGACATCTCTCTGTTAGAGTATTAACCGCGTTAATTAATTAAACTGGGTGCTTCTGCTAATACTGAAATGCAGTGTGTAGCTTCTAACAATAAAACTTCATTATTATGCGTTTGAGCGTACATATTGTGTTAAATATCGCCATGCAAACCTATTTCTTATAGCATGCTTATTCATTGCGTTTTCATATTTAAAAATTTGTTTGTCACTTTAATTTTTAAATAAATCTACTATTATCGATAACTGTGATTGTTATCGAGACGTATAAGTTTTGCCAATTTTAATCCCACGTTACTTAATAGTATACTGCATAATAAGGGTGGTAAGTAGTTTATATTACGACGCTCGCTCATGGACATTACCAACTGAGGTGTGTACTATGCTTTTTCTACTCCTACAGATGATAAATGGAGTGAACTATGAGTAATACGGAACTACCACATAGTATGTTTTTTATTACCTTTGAACGTACATAATTCTGTAATGAACGATCCTATAAAAATAAATTACTGTACATATGTATTCACAGGATTTTATGGTTCATTTCAATTGTGAAGTTAAAAGTTGGAGCTAAAATTCGAACTAAAGAAGTTAGAACTAGTATATATGTTATAGATTTTTGATGTTAAATGGTACTACATGTTTATGTGTCTTACTTATTAGTATAATTATCTACGCTATAACTATACGTGTTAACAAACACTATCATAATAAGGAAGTTATTCAATTTTCTTTCTTATAACTATTTCGGTTCTCAGCCACTGGGTTATACATGTTTGCTTAATCCTTTTTTGTAATTGTAAAAGTGCTAGTTACGATTTTGATACATGCTTATAGAAATAGTATCAAACTAACCATTTCTGTTTGCTGTGTTGACAATTTATGTTTCATATTTTTTTGGTACTGTTAATTAAATTTAAATTGACTTGTGTATTTAATAAAAAACCCAAAGTAGACATCTGGATGAAATATTCTGGTTATTTTTATCGGGTATAAAATTACTATGTTTGAATTAAAACCGATACGCCAGTTTTAAGGAGAGCTTTTCTTAGAACTACGGTTTATTGCTTATTTGATTTTGATTATCAGTTATCTTCGATTTCTAGGATCAACGCTGGATGTCGGACAGTGCATGATGTTTTTGGTTTTTGAGTATTGTATAGTTATTGATTTTCTTTATTATATTACAGATATGGCACTATCCAGAAAGATAAGTGTGTTACAATTACAACGTTCGGTTAAATAGATAGTTCCGACATAGAACTTTCTAAATTTTGTTCACAAACCATATCGCTATAACGATTGTGTTAGTAGTTATTATTATTTATAAACTGCTACAATTATCTATCTATATTATTGGGTCTGTACAAAGATTGCGTTACTAATTATATTGTATATAGTAAATTCCCTTCTTGGACTGTGTCGAACACTATTTTAACTGTATCGTACCTCTTCTTGTATCGTAGCCCTTTTCTTGGTCTAAGGGCGGTATAAAGATAAATCAAGTGGTGTCCTTTTAAAACTTTCTGTGTATGTACGCCAGCCACACGACCACGAATCCAAGCCTAATCCCTATCTGTTGTTACGGTACACCTTTTTCTTTTGCTATGACCCTACTGTTGTGCATGTAACAAATTATCATTTAGCATATTAACTTTTTATGATTAAAAAACCCCTGCTTTACCTTAGGAAGGCGTTTCGAAATTAATCAGGTTCTTATTTATCTACAATTATCATTTACTATAAAATTATCCTTTCGTGCTTTTGACGTTTTACGTATAATTTTGTTTAAACTTGTGTTGTCAATATTTTCTTTTTACTTTGTTTTTTTTTAATTTTTTTAATTAACCAATGTATCTATATTATACATTTATAAATTAATTTTGTTTAATTACGCACTTACCTCGTTTTGGACGTTAATTGACAATTTATTTGTCTTTTGTTAGAATTTATTTATTTTAAAACATGTTTTATTTTTATATGTATTCTTTTTATGTGATTTACTAATTATAGGTTTTGTTTTATCCCACAACACTTTTTTTCTTTTCTCTATTAGTTTCTCCTTTCTCCTTTCCTACCGTTACCTACTCGCCTCTTTCTGGCATCGTTGGTTAGGAGCTGAGATAACGGTGAATTTTACTTTTGGGAAGCGGTTTCTGGAGCCCTTTTTATCTCTACCGGAACTTTCTTGACCCCGCCCGAACCGACAGACGCCGGCGATTACTTATATCTCTTTTTTTTCTCCGCTTCCCGTTTCTGCACGTAACAAACTCGGTGAAACAATGCTTACTACGAAATTTGTATTTTCACTTAAATAATATATATATATATATATATATATATATATATATATATATATATATATATATATATATATATATATATATATATATATATATATATATATATATATATATATATATATATATATATATATATATATATATATATATATATATATATATATATATATATATATATATATATATATATATATATATATATATATTCCATTTCTAACAAAAATGCGCAGGGAATTTTAAACGTCAGAACTCGTAAAGGGTTCTTCGCGCCTGACCGTTATTTACTACAAGTCAAGATTAGACCAATCCCAAGACGGAAAAAGGCAACAAAAAACAAAATAGTCCAAAATGTTCCAGAATACTTGAAGATAAACAGAGACAAAATCATCGAAGAAATATTAATAGACATCCAACAGTCACTTGGACAGATCTTGCGACAATAGTTCAAAAGGTAATGAGTTGGGCACCACCTCTAAGGAAACGAAACATAGGTGGTGGAACATAACCTGTGATCAAGCCATTGAGAAAATAACACAGGCATGGATGAAATTCAGCAGTAACAGAACATTCGAAACATGGAAGGAATTTCATGAAGGTCAAAAACAATCATCAAAGGAAACCAGAAGAGAGAAACGACTGTATGACAACAGCCTAAAAGAAATTGAAGCAGAGAAATAAGAGAAATTACAAGAAATTCTCATAGAACATTCAAATGAAATATTAAGGGTTATCAGCCTTCTAATCTCTGCTTTCGAAGAACAGATGGGTTCCTAGAAACGATTTCGAAAGAAAACTGTACAATTCTCAAACAATATACATAAAAAGGGTAATAAGTCAGATCCAAATAGTTGTATTTCACTAGTACCAATTACATAAAAAATATTCTCTAAAGTGTTATTGAACAGACTAGTACCACAAACAGATTCACAAATAGGAGCATACCACGCAGATTTCGGAAAAGGGAGATCATTTATTGAACAGATCTGGAATTTGAGAATATTATTGAAAGTCAGACAGACAAAATACACTGTAGATACCTTCGTAGATTTCAAAAACGCATACGACAGCATCGATAGACAAACGCTCTTTGCAGTACTAGAAGAATATGGCATTGACAAAAAAACAAGCGCACTTATACAACAGATGCTCACGGACACCACATCTAATGTCAAATTCACGGGTGAAAGTTCAGAACTCTTTCAGATGCGCACAGGTGTTAGATAAGGAGATGGCCTCTCACCAATCTTGTTTAACATGATCTTAGACAAAATCGTTAAAAAGTGGGAGGCACAAGTTAAAGGAATACAACAAAGAAGGACATGCGAAACAAAAACAATTATAAAATGTATTTAATCTGCAGATTATGTAGCCATACTCAGCAATAACACACAAGAAGCAAAAAAGCACTGGAACGATTACATGAAATAGCTGCTAAAACAGGTTTACAGATATGTTATGAGAAGACCAAATACATGGAACGACATACTAACAACATACAACCCATGCATACGATATATAGATCCATACAAAGAGTTGAAAAATTTAAATATTTGGGGGAATATATACAAATAGGAAAATCAAACAAGATGCCTAACATAGAACGAACAGAAAAACTCCATAAAACGTACAAACTGACGTCACATTATAATAAGAAAAGAATATCAAGACTGGACAAACTACACTAAAAAACACTTGTATTACCAGAAGCATCGTATGCGTCGAAAACGACCACAATTGGAGCATCTGGCATCATAGAAAAAATTGAACGTAAAATTCTATTTGGAGCAATATACAGGGATGGCATATGGATAAAAAGGCCTAAAAAATAACTACACGAACACACAGACCAGTAGATGTCATTAGAAGACGCAGACTAACTTTCTACGGACACATACAGAGAATGAACAATACACAACTTACAAAGAGAATCTTTGATGTAGTAAACATTTCAAGTAGGAAAACAAATTGTTATAATGAAATAGAGGACAACTTATTCGACTAAAACTATTAAATTTGAAATTCATTGTTAACAAACAAAATTTAATAGTCGGATTTTAAAATCTAGTTACCGAATTAAAAAATGTCACACACACATGTCTTAATGTCAATAATTGCATGTGTTGTATTAATCTATCGTCGAATCATATATTATTTAAATTGATAATCTATTGTTTATTATTGATATGTGTTTGTTGACACAAAGTTAAAATTTAATTTCGTTGAAAAGTGAGTTAAATTAGTGAAACTATGCCGCTTTTAAATTTAGAAGCTTTTGATATGTTAATGGTTTTAGGAGAATGTAGGCAAAATTATAGAGCGGCTGAAAGAATGTATGCGAAAAGATATCCTCAACATGCCCGTCAATCCTTCAATGTTTTTCGGAGGTTGGAAGTACGTTTTTGTACCAAAGGGCAGGTACAACCAACATACAATCGCAGAAATAGAATTATACGACATGTACGTAATGACATAGAGCCTAATGTTCTCGCTGCAGTAATTGTTGATCTGAATATATCAATGAGAGAACTTGCAAGGGATCCTGCAATTATCCAATATTCTGAATGAAGAATTTTGAAAGATCACAACTTTCATCCATACCCCGTTCATAGGCATTAAGAATCAAATGAGAATGATTTTGAAGCTCGAGTCATTTTTTGTAATTGGTTATTAAATAAAGGTACACACTATCCTAGGAAAGTTTTATGGATTGACGAAGCCATTTTTAAAAGCACTGGAGAAGCCAATATTCACAATGCACATTACTGGTCGCAAATAAATCCTCACTGGCTACAAACTGTTGACAATCAACATCTTTGGAGTGTTAATACGTGGTGTGGTATACTTGAAGGAAATATCATAGGCCCTTATTTTTTCAAAGAAACTCTGAATGGGATACGATACGCCGAGTTTTTAAGTAATGACTTGATCAACTTACTGGAGAATATCCCTCTTTTAACGCGAGCAAGAACGTGTTTTCAGCAAGACGGTTTCCCGGCTCATTTTTTATTGGTCGCCAGGAACACTGTAAATCAACTATTTCCCAACAGATGGGTTGGCAGAGGAAACACAGTGGCGTGGCCGCCAAGATCACCAGATTATAAACCCCTAGATTTTTGCTTAGAGCTACTTATAATGTAACTAGCAGAGCTCAACAGTGTTGAGCAGTAAATGGAAGACATTTTCAACACTGTCTAATACTCTTGTAACATTGTCTAACTCGGCAAAAACTGACTTTTCAATTTTGTTTGTTAACAATGAATTTCAAATTTAATAATTTTAGTCGAATATTACTTAAAAGGGATGGGAGTAATAAAATAAATTTTTCTATAAAGGTTTCTTCTTCTTTAACATTATTTTCAATAATACCTTTTGGACATATGGTGCCATTTAACCATTCACCCAGTATATATATATATATATATATATATATATATATATATATATATATATATCATCAAGAATAGGGAATAATCAGAAGTGTCACTCAACCTCGGCACCTTTGATGTCAGTGGTCACAAGTTGACTTACGCGCAACTGCTGGGCGCATTGTGTTAAACACGACCGCAGCACAGTATTCGAATCCCATTTTTACAACAGTCAAAGATAAAATCCTTAATATTGCTAAAAACTATCAACACACGTAACTAATTTTATTAATCTGTCCACACTAACAATCACAAAACAATTAACACCATGAAACCATAACCAAAATTAACACACTCAAAGATAATTAAGAGAACACACATTTCACAATTGATCGCAGATATACGTCATATTGAAATCTTAAGAAATAACGCTGTAAATGCAAATACACTAATGTGAAGGTCCCCGTAACGTAATACATACAGCAGTTGCGCGAATATTAACCGAGACCATAAATATCCTTGACTGACACTTCTGATTATTCTCTATTCTGGGCTAATACTATGCTAGAACTATGTACTTTTAAAAACCGAAGTAAAATAAAGAATTAAATACATTTTTTTATTTTTTATTTTTGACACTATTGCATTATGGTATGAACACCTAAAAACTTATCATAGACAATCATTACATTTGTCACTTAGTTTAGAGAGCATAAAAACTCACAATTTTGTATCTAATTTAAAATAATTTTTTTCCTCTCATTCCCCTTACTGAGGAGTATTTGATACCACTGACTCTTGCGGGTGATGCCCATGTCCCGTATTTTTTTTATATAAATGGTTAACTTAAGCAAAATAATTTTTAGGGGAGCAAGAACAAAATTCAGAAGTCATCATAGTCTATCTGTAATTTACTTTATGCACGATTACGTTATAATATGACATAACCTAATTTCTTTGATGTAACAGTCTTTTAATAGCCCACGTATGTCATTATCACCCGGGGGGCTATAATGAAACGTCAAAAATTGAAAACAATACGCACAAAACTATGCGTTTATTTTAAAATAATTGTTTAAAATGCAATTATTACAATTAGTCATGTTGATACTAGGTTGTACATTTCTTCAATTTCATTAATCTTATTTATGAAAATATCTGACTTATTGCGTTTAAAACTAACTAAACTAAAACGTCAAATGAATTCTCAATTTTGGATGCCTGCTTTTGTACTCGTTTTCATGATGACGCATCAGTACCTACTATTATAAATGAGAAATGTAAACAATTAACATTATATTATTATAAGTTTTTTTATGAACGAATAAGTTCCAAGGTAAATATGTAATTAAAAATTGCTATAAATTTTATTAAATACATAAATAAAAAGTTTACCTCGAGTAGGATTTGAATCTACGACCTGTACTTTGCTAGAGTACCGCGCTAACCAACTGCGCCATCAAAGTTCAAGCCCCAATCGATGTAAATTTTGTCTTTATGTATGTAGAACTGATGTAAATTCTAAATATAAAGAGATTACAATCAAATTACTTATATTATTGGAATGTGAGCCTGCAATATCGCAAGGATTCACACATACCAAAGCAACTCGACTAATATTAAATTATTATAAGTTTTTGTTATGAACGCAGTTGGATAGCGCGGTACTCTAGCAAAGTACAGGTCGTAGGTTCAAATCCTACTCGAGGTAAACTTTTTATTTATGTATTTGATAAAATTAATAGCAATTTTTAATTAACATTATAATTTATTTTAAATATGCAATGTTGCAATCGTGCGTAAAATTATGTATGCATTGCGGGCATAACTGTTTTTTATGGTCACACGGCGCTTTCCTAGCCCGCGCTTTAGCGCACTCGAAACAGCACCTTAAACCATAAAACTCTCATTATACCCTTAACTCATAAATAACTATTAAAAGGTTATCTTACGAAATAAGATTCATTTGATAATAGGACCTCATTTTCTGATCATATTAAAAAATTTCCTTTAATTAATTAATTTTTTAATGTATTGTTCTATCTGTGTAGTAATAAAAACCTTTTTGATAATAATATTTACTTAAGAAATAGATGGAATAATGTAATACGTAAATTATAGAACAATTTAAACTTGTGTCTTACCGGGTTACTGTCATGCATACAGACATCAAACTGAATTTAGATTGAATACTATGCATCTGAGTACTTCAGTAAAATAAAAAAGTCGATCAGACAAAGTGTAGCATATAATTATCGCGTACCGCTGATTTTTCTTTAACATTCCAAATTTAAAACTCTAATCTAAAATTTTCATACACACTCAATCCACATACAATTATATAAAATCCACAACGATGCGAATTGTACTTGATGATTTAGGTTAAATTTAGACAAGTTGTAACGAAATATGATTAACATTTAACTTTAAGGTTTTCACATTCCTTCTAGAGAACACAATTCGTCAGAATTTTATATTATTTATATTATATTATATATATTTTGTTATAGGCGATAGTCTCTTCCAGGGCCTACCTTTGCCAAAATAATGAATTCTCTTATTTAAAATTTTATCTATACAAAAATTGTATCTACTTCTCGTTCCTAGTAATGATTGTGGATGAATAATTTACGTTTGAAATTACTATGTCGTGTAATGCAATTTCTACTCGATTTATGTCGATAACAGAGCATACACCTAACGTAGACGGGAGTTTAGCTAAAGACGTTTTAGTTTTTCATAACGTTAAACGTTATGAAAAAACGTGTAATTTTTTTATTTTACAAGAACTGTAGACGTTATCCTATTCATGTATCGATAAATTATTAGCTTTATTAAACGATTAATGGCTATTTCGTGGGTACATTATAGGTTACCTTAATTGCAATAACGCGTAGAAAACCTTGAAAGCACTAGAAATAGCACTAACTACTTAACCAACTATTAAGCGGGCCAAACTTCCCAAGATCTCATACATTTTAAAGAGGACATTTAATATTGAATGATAATATAACCAAGATCGGTTATGAAAATAATGCTAATCTTAATTTTCAAAATATCACTAAAATTAATTAATTGAGTTGAAAGTGCTTAATAATTAAGCACAGTGTACATAAATTATAATTGCATATAGTTACATAAAGTAAAACTAAATAAAGTAGGATTTCAACATTAAAGGACCCTGTAACAGAACAAAGGATTTATGTCTAAAAGGTATTCATTAATTCACGGAGTTGTTGCCTTTGGCTATGAAATCAATACACAAAGACGTTTTAGAGATTTATAATAATACTAGGTACATTCCGCTCTAAGAAAATTAGATCTTATCAAATGTAGTGCACTGAAATATCCGAATGACAGACGCCACAGTTGAATTGCCCTTTTGGGAGAGGGAAACGTGTACAACTACGTCTGATCTGTACTTAGATCGATGTGTCCCATGAGATGTTACTCCACAAATTAACTGTATAATAAAAAATATTTTCGACTATCTAATAACATATATATGCCTAAACTAAATACATAAATTTTTTACCGTGAAATGCAGGTACTATATTTTCATATACAAACATTTATGTTTTCATATCGTATTTATTACTATATTGCCTAATACCGTATGCAGTCAATATGAAACATAACTTAATACTTTTGAAACATGGCTGAACTAATAGTAATAAATTTTCTATGACCTTTCTGTCGTATATGTAAGCCTTCCGCGCCCGTGTATCCGAATAAAGCTCTAGGGTGACATTTCCTGTAAATGTTAAAGCTGGCGCTATGGCTCCTGCTACGTGATCTGTGACATCATCAACAGTTGTTTCTTCCGTTTCTCTATTCCTAAATTATTAGCTTTGATTTATTAGTTCAAAATTTACGCTTATTTGTTTTCTTTTATATATTTTTCGCAAAATTGAATTATTGTTCAAATCGTGCTCATTATGTATAATATGTATAATATAATTATGTATAATACACCGTTTTTAAAACTGTAGCTTGACTACAGCTATTCAGGTAGTTGTAAAACTCGTTCAAAACATTATATCCAATTACTGACTATTAAATGAAATTTTAGATCAATCCATGTGTATCTATTACCCCTAAATCAATAAGATTTTGCCATAGCATCAAATAATCCAATGTAATAGTATGGTGAAATGGTGAAGTTTTCTAGAGGGCCTTCCAATGTTTATAAAATTTATAAAAGTTTTTGAATTATTTAGGAAGATAATCAGCTCATCATTTCAGTAAAAATCTTATTATAAATTATGTTTTTCATTTGAAAAATCTGATGTGGCCAACACCCGACTTTTTTATTCCAGCGTCCATGCAGCGTTAGCAAAGAGTATATAGTAAAGAGCATCAGTTGTTATATAACCATATTCCTACTTATATGAAATGTACATAGCATAGTCTTATTGAGGAATCATAAAAACGCTTAAGGTAAAACAACTTCCTGTTTAGGAATTTAATCAAGTCTTGGGATTAATTTCAAACAATGAAAAGCATCAAAATTATACTTTTGTCACTCTAAATTAACTAAATGTTAACATGTACCTAACGTTTTTATACAAATTTTACTTTTTTGCAATTAATTTTATAATACATACAATGAATTTCATAAACGCAGAAGCCTTAAACACACACCAAGCAAGTTTCAATACCACTCAATGATAAAACCTTTGTAACCGAACTTATATTACAAAATTATCCCGATAGAGTTTTACACACACGCACACGTACATGCACACGCACACGCACACGCACACGCACACGCACACGCACACGCACACGCACACGCACACGCACACGCACACCCACGACGCACACGCACACGCACACGCACACGCACACGCACACACGCACACGCACACACGCACACGCACACGCACACGCACACACACACACACACGCACACGCACACACACAAACACACCGCACACACACCGCACATACACCGCGCACACATCGCACACACCTCAGACACACCGCAAACACACAGCACACACACCGCACACACTCCGCGCACACATCGAACATACACCGCACACACACCGCACACACACCGCCCACACACCGCACACACACCGCACACACACCGCACATACACCGCACACACATCGCACACACACCGCACACGCACCGTACACACACCGCACAGAGACCGCACAAACGCGCGCACATGTGCACGCGCGCACGCGCGTACCCGCCCACGTGCGCACATCGCACAAGCGCACACGCGCATTCTCGCACACGGGCACACGCGCATGCGCGTACCCGCGCGCATGTGCACAGCGCACAAGCGCACACGCGCATTCGCGCACGCGCGCACGTGCACACGCGCACACAAGCATTCGCGCATTCGCGCACTCGCGCACTCACGCTCTCGCGCACATGCGCACACGCGCACACGCACACGCGCACAGGTACACACGCGCACACGTACACGCATATTGCATATTTTGCTTATCCGTCATTTATTTGTTCGTGAACAGCAATAATGCTCATCCAATATCGAGATAAGATATGGTACCTATATGCCAACCAAAAAAGGATGGGAGAAATGACTGGGCCACAACGAAAAACTACTAAACTTATAAAGGCAAATGCACCTCTGGTGAAACAAATACGGTGTTCAGTACCACGAGTAGCTTTACCTAGGTCTAACGATCACTACCGACATTTATTACAGAAGTGGGACGTCTTGCAGCGGTAATCCAAGAATATTGACTAGGAAGATTACACGAAATGTTGCTACTGCACGATAACACTCTACCGCATTTCGCGAATCCAGAAAATATACTACCCAGATGAAGACTTTTCGCATGCACCTTGATATTTGTCTGATCTTGCAATTTCAGGCTTTTAATATTTCCACTTCATCGAACATTTTCACGAGACTTCGTTGTCGACCTATTCAGAACTATCAGATTTATATCGGTATGAAACTTGTGGTGGAATGTACACAGATTAAGATGAATTTTGAGTTTTGAGACGTTTTATAGCAATCACACTTCATATAGAATGAATAGAATAATTATTTTTTTATAAATTAAATTTAGCAAAAAGAAAGGTTCTAAATATAGAAAAGTAGTTGCAAATATTGCTGAGTTAGCAAAATTGTCTGAACGGTATGTATGTGGAGCGAAAGGAAAGCAGACGCTTGTTGTATCTCAAGACCAACGTACGCCTTTGAAGCGACATACTACATAAAGTCCCAAATTACACATGTTTAATATATTACATGCCCTAACACGTAAAAACTATATACACAATTACTAACAAAGTGAAATACTACAAAGTCCTAACGCTAGCTAAAATCGTCTTTGCGAAAGTAACTAAAAGTTCTAATGTACAAGCACACGCGTAATACTAACGTAGCGTCCGAGCCTCAATCTGCCTACTCTCGCAGCTATTGCTGGATCTGAAGACCTTGGGGTAGATCACCAGTCTCAGTGACTCACGAGGTATAATGTTAGAGTTGTACACCCCGAGGAAGTGATGGAACTCAGATCAGACCACCAGTCTAAGGCCTGCTAAGGTAGTAAGTAAGACTTCTACAATCTGAGAGCGTCTGAAGTAACGGTGTATTTTATTAAACAAGTTTATTAAAGATTTTAGAAATTAACAATTCATTTATAGTACATATCACATTTAAGACTAAATA
The DNA here is from genome assembly GCA_036346205.1 of Vesta saturnalis. Lineage (NCBI taxonomy): Eukaryota > Metazoa > Arthropoda > Insecta > Coleoptera > Lampyridae > Vesta > Vesta saturnalis. The sequence goes on along the minus strand of JARFJB010002231.1, from coordinate 18,290,800 downwards.
TAAATATAATAGTAAATGTGCCTTGTGTGGTATTGGTGGTGCGCTGCTCAGGAATCTTCTTCCTCTTCAGCGCGTGGATTGTGAAGTTGTTGGGTTGTGGATCTTATGGATTGCCTGTTGGCAGTGTTGTGCTTAGCATTGTTGGTCGTTCGTAAAAAAAAGATGTGGAGATGTGGTGTTGTTGGATGTTGGAGATGTGGACTGTCCTGTTGTCGCTCGGTTGTGGCTGGTTGCTGATGCCCTGCGTATCTGAAATATGTAAATAGAAACATGTGTTAGTTGTGTGAAACATTGTCGGTTTTAACATAACAGAATAAATTAAATTGTCGATACTATACACTTCTCTGAGGCACCAGACCCGAAGAGGGCAACCACCTCTGAACCGTGCGTGAGAATCACTCCCCACAGGTCTATCGCAGTTTGCGCCTGAACGAGCGTCGCTGCCACCTTACGGATGACAGGTAGGGCCTTTTCCATATCGAGACCTCAGAGGAGGCCAATATGGCGTCGAACCCTAAGGCTGGTTGGGCAGGTGGGGTAACGACAGCGGCGGGAGCCGTTCTCGATACTTCCGCCTTCTCAACCTTGCCTGGTGTCGCTCGGGCGTAACTGACGCCGGTTCGGGTTGAATAAGGCGCCGCCGTCGGGGGTGTCTTCTTCGGTCTCTGATGTACTTCCGTCTTTTTCCGTTGCGGAGGTCGAGGCAACTTTGAACGGTCTGTACGGGGTTTGGTGCATTCACAGCTGTGGTGATCGCCGGCGCACTTGACACAGCGTGCTACCGCCCTGCAGCAGCTCTGTGCGTGACGGAAACCTTGATACCGGTGGCACTGCCCGATGCCGGATTTCTGCCGCAAATACTCGACGGTGACTCGGAGACGGGCGACGTGCTGCACCTCCCGGATCTTCTTCCTGTCGTCCTCGGATGGCAACTCCACCATCACGAAGGGGATCGGGCGTCCTCGCTGCTTCATCCTGAAAACAGAGAGAGCATTAACACCTTGCGTTTTTAGCTCTGAGATAACGTCGACCTCGGATAGCTCTACAGGGCACGCCGCGTATCACCACCTTGGCAAATCGCTCGCTCTTTGCCTGGTAGGTGTGATACGGAGTACCACACCTATCCATATACCTAATTAGCCTATCTCGGTCCTGGAGTGGGGCAGGCTGAATCCGGATTCCCTCGCTGAAGGCCTCTCCTTCTGACGAAGGATTACCGGAGGCACCTTCTCTCTGGTGTCTTCTCTTGCTGCCTGCTCCATCGCTGCAGGGCTGTCGTGTAGGGTTCGAGGGCCTCGAACCCGTTGTCGGTGGGCGGCGGCGTAGGCTGGCGAACCTTCAGCGTCTTCTTCGGCTTCTTTTTCTATGTCCTGAAGTCGTCGTCGGTGGATCCCTGACTCTGGTCTTCTCGGATCGGTGCGGCGGCGGACGTCGTCGGAGCCGTTAGTGGGGCCACCACTAACGGGGCGACGTCTGTCGGCGGCGTCTTCTTCGGTCTTCTCCTCTTCTGTCGCTGTGGAGATGGTAGGCGGCTGGAGGTGGTGGATCCATACCAAATCGGCTCGTCGGTGATCGGTGTCCCTCCGAAGTCGATCCAGACCCCGTCGTCGAAACGAGTCTGCACACAATCTGCGCGGCATCGTGATAACGACGCGGGCAAATTGTTCTTTTTTGAGAATTTATTTAGCTTAAGCTAAATTGTCGAGTACTCAGAGAGCTAGGTAGAGGATTACGTTAGAGTGCTCAAACTGCTCTGAAGTAACGGTGGTGGTGGTGGGGGTTAAGTGTGCGTGTTATATGTGGTGTGTGTGGCGTGGTTGGTGTGCTTTATCTGCGTTGGCCGGTATCTTGCTAGGGTCGTCATCTAATAAACGTGGGGATGCGGAGGGCATAAGGGATGTTTTGAAGGGATTCTTCTATCTCCTCGGGGAGGTCGTCGAGGATTTGAATAAGGACAGCGGGAGGATGTTTAAATTTTAATTTGGGTTTCCTTCGTGGGAATTGGGGAAATCGGTGGTTATAAGGAGTGGTCAGGATCTCTTTGGTTGGGATGGTGTCGCCGAAAATTCTTTTGTGGGTGAAATTTCTCTGTAAGGTTTGCATTCTATGGGTGATTGGTGGTATATTGGCGTGCTGGATGGTGAGGTCATTAGGGTCCTTAAGGGTAACCGGTGTATACGTCGGAAAATCCGGCGTTCACAGGAAGCTATAGAGGAAAGGTGTTTGGAGTTTATGTTGGTGTATATGGGAGCTCGGAAATCCATAACAGGGCGGATGTAGGTTTAATAAGTGTGCATGAGTGTTTTGGGGTGACAACCTCTGGTTCTACCCCGGAGGGCACCCAGTAGGTTTGCGCGGTTCCTAATTTTATTGAGGGTTTTCTGAACATCAGGGAGCCAATTGAGGGTTCTCGTGAAAAGAATTCCAAGGTAGGTGATTTGATCTTGGAGAGGGAGTCTTTCTTGACTCAAAGTGAGGGACACATTTTTGGAGGCAAGCTTGGGGAACTTATCTTCGGTGTAATGAGGATGGCGGAATAGGATTGCTTGGGTCTTGGTAGGATTGACAGAGACTCCACCGGTTAGCCCAGTTGGAGAAGTTCCGTAGAGTTTTGGATATGAGGCAGGAGGCCGTTTCACTGTTCCGATTAACCGTCCAGAAGGCGGTGTCATCTGCGAACTGTGCTACGACTACTCCGAGTTGGGTGACTTCGGGAATATCGGAAGCGAAGATAGTGTATAGGATCGGTGCTAAGGCAGAACCTTGCGGTACGCCTGCTGTGGGTTGGAAAGGATCTGAGTAGGTTTTCCCCACTTTGACCCGAACTGATCGATCAGTCAGGTACGAAAGTAGGAGTTTGGCGAAAGGGTCGGGAATGTTTAGGTTTCGGATCTTGTGCAGGAGACCGGCGTGCCAGACCCTGTGAAATGTCTGCTTAATGTCCAGAAACACAGCCAGATTGCATTGCTTGTGGTTGAATGCTCTGGTGGTCTCTGTAAGCAGCTTCAACAAGGGATCGTGACACGTTCGGTTGGGATGGATGCCGAATTGGCTGTTGGGATGAAGGTCATTAAATTCTAGGTGTTCCCTGAGTCGCCTGGCTAGAATCTGCTCGAAGCATTTTCCGAGGCAACTCAGGAGGGATATAGGTCTATAGGAGGAGGGTGAGGTTAGGTCAGCGTGGGGTTTTGGGATCATGACGGTGGAAGCCGATTTCCAGTCCGTCGGGAAGTACGATAGGGTTAGGCATTTGTTATAGATTTCGGTAAGTAAACGGAGGCTTAGGTCGGGTAGGTGCCTGAGGATCTTCCTATTTAGGCCATCACGACCTGGGGCTGAATTTTTCCCTTTTTTGAAATATGTGAGGACCTGGTCGGGCGTAATGGGGGCATAAAAAGGACTCTCGTTGTCGAGTTGGGGTTAAGGAAGGTTAAGGTTGCGGAATCCATCAAGGCGGCCCTCGAGGAGTGCTTTGAAGGGATGATCAAACTGGGGATCATCTGGCGATTGGAAAGTGGTTTGAAGGTGGTGACCAAAGAAATCGGCCTTTCCTTGGTCGGAGGAGATTAGGTTACCCTGAAGGTCGGTTAGGTGTGATTTAGGGTTCCCTTTCCTTTTGGTCAGTCTATCGAACTGTTGCCTGAAGAGTTTGCCATTTCTATAATCTAGCTGGGAGGTGGCTTTGGACCAGGAGTCTTCGGAGTGTTTGTTGTTTTCTCGCCTGATCCAGGCGCTTAGGCGATTATATTCGGTCTTGAGAGCCGGATATTTCGGTGTCTTATTTATACCCGCACAAATAAATCCGATTCTGTGATTGGCTCTTTGGTGTAGAGGTTTCTGACACGGTCCCCATATAATCGGAGGTAGGGAGAATAGTGGACCGCCCCCGATCCCGTGACACAATATAAAGGACAATATTAATGAATATTATTGCAATAAAAAATAAATTTTGTTTGTTACTCAGCAGTAAACATGCATTAACCTAACCAAATATAACTTGTAAAATTTTACAAGTCAACCTTTCATTAATAGCATGTGTATGTGACAGCAATTTAACAATTAGTAACCCGTTGTCGTACCAATACATTAAGCGACGGTTGACGCGATATTTAGAAAAATCATTGTAAATAAGTTTATACCTTAATTTCAAATTTTTAATGTAATTTACGAATGAATAACAAATAAAATGTATAATATCTTACGCAAGGAAACTGTTTCTATTGGCTCTAGGAAACTGCAGACTTGCCAACAAACTTCTCTCGCCAATAAAAATCCATTTGCGAAGCCAATCATATTGGCTAGATTACTTTATTTTCAAACAATAAAATGAATACTATTGTAAAAGCTATAATTGATAATTCAATTATTTTTGGGAATTTGATGAGTACGAACTTGTAAAAGTGACTATGATTATACATTGAGAAATTGCCATTATACATTCCGGTACCGAATTATCCTTTTGTTCGTTACACAACTATAAACAAAATAGGGATATTGAAAATATAATTGCTTTATTAAATAATTTACAATTTAAAAAGAAAAATAATGAAATATCAACAGTGGGGTCTTAGATGTAACTTATTAGAGCTCTTGTTAGGAAAAAGCTGACAAACGTTGAGCAAGGTGGTGGCGCGAAATAAATATCGGTTGTGGAACAACACACGACCTTCCAACCTACGAATTGGAAACTGAAAAATACAATTTAGCATTTTCAATCCTATTTCAATAATTTTAGACTATTAAGAAACATTACAAAGAAAAATTATGAAAAATTAAATTTCCTTTAAAAATATGGGTACACATTTTTTTATAAAATCAATCCTTATTCACATATTAAAAAAATTGAACTATGGTTTAAATTCTACCTTAGAAATTTTGTTGCCGCTAAATTCGGCATCGTATCAATAAATTGCAACGAACAGAATTAATCGATATGTTTCTCCCAAAATCTAATCAGCTCCAGGAGCTTAAATACCAAATTTCAAGTACGTACGTTCTGGGGTTATCATGGATACTAGCACACATCCACACACACTCACGGAAGCACGTAGCACGCACGCACACACGTACATCAGCAGCCATTATGGCCAAATGTTGTAAAATGAGCTAATAAGTCGATTTAGCATTAGTGAAAAAAAATGATTGCATAACCTTCTACATATGTACATGTGGGTTGGAAGGTAAAAATTAAGAGTTCGCATTACAAATGTCCTAACAATGTGAGATCTATAAGAAGGGTTCTAATTAGAGCTAACGTTATTGTTGTTTTGATAATGTTTGAACGAAAACTTTAAAATGATTCTCACTTTATTGTCCGTTGTATGATTAATTTTTCGCTTAGCAAATTGAAAATTATCGACTTGTACTCCGCTTCTACATAATTGAAAAGTTTCACACTCGTATTTTAGATCTGCACTAACTAGAATTTTCTGCCATTTGGCGTACGATGAATTTTGTTTAAATATCTTATAAAAATACTTGACATATACTTGTTAATCGTTAAAACAATTTATAGGTTGGAAGGTCGTGTGTTATTTCACACCAGATATTTTTTGACACGCACACACCATTTCCACTTAGAATTTGCCAATGTTATATCATAGGAACTTCTAACCGTTGAATTACATTTTAACAGGTGTTGTCCAAGGACGGTTTATTTTCACTAAGATGAATAAATATAATAAACACCAATTATTAGAATAAAAGCGTGGTGCATAGAGAAGCTATCTTTGTTATCATTAAAACTGTTATGAACCTAAAAAATCCTTACCATTAATTTTCCTATCCTACTAAATATATTCCTATCGAAACTTATTTTCTATTTCCTTCCGCAACTGAATACAGTATTGTTTAAAAATACTATCAGTTGCCCACTCTTTCCCAGTCACCCGTTTACCAGTATGATTTATTCTCATGCCCGCTTTCCTTAAATTTTAAGAGAAGAATTCCTGAGAATTACCTGTGCTCTTATAATTATAACAAAACCTCCCTGTTATATTCCAACCATTAATACATCCTGAATAACCTGATTCCATAACGTATAATTGCCTAATAATTTTCCTATACTTATTATATCACAAGTGATCATGACAATAGCTACATCTACTCGGAGTACGTACCTCGAGGGATCTAAATAATTATTTAGTAATATTATTTTACTATCGGAGGTTAAGGTCCCAAGAAGCGAACTAATTTTACGAAGGTATTCCTTCCCAACCCAATTAGTAACCAGGAAGATATCCCAGACATATCCACTGAGAGTACGTACCTCTAAGAGTGTGTAAGGACTACTGAATAGCATTTTTTGGTAAATGGTGGTCCCGGCCCTAATGATTGAGTAATTCTATGACACAAACTATAACCTTGCCCTTCCCAGTGAGTATTTCTTCAAACGTTCCCGTTTTTTTATATCTTCCCGGAGTCTGTATCTCGACGGTTATAAATAGGTAGCTAGTATTACTATTTAAACAACGGTGCTACGTGCCTGAAGAGCAAATAAAATACGCCAGAGAATCATTCCTATCTCCTAATAAATGTCGCAAACCACCACCATGACATTACAATGATAAAACTTACATATTCGTATCCACTCTCCGTTTCTCCCTGTCACATTCCACCAGTTGTTCATCCAGTCCACCACCAAAAATCAAGCGTTGACCCCGACACCACCACTGTTATCCGGTCCATCACCTGGTATTTATACACACTTATATCAAGTTGTATTTCCAGTTAATACTCATATGTCACCGTAAATCACCTTTTCATTTATTAGTTTGCACACCAAATTATCACACATAATTAATCAACCTTAGTTAACTACGTTAACCCCTTCTTAAATTAATTTAATTCACCGAGTAAACATCCTACAACACTAAAAGTGTAATTAGATTACATACTCCGGTGTCTTAAAACACTGCATTTTCAATTACATTAATTCAATTTTTGTATTAACTGCCCTTCGAATTGAACGTGTATATTTTATTACACAATCTCGTATTATTAACACCATTAACATTTGACAAATTTAATTAAACACCTCGAAAAATTTAATATAAGCAAAAATCATTCTGTGCCTGAAAATTTCCATTGTACATTGTTATTGATAAGATAAATATTTGAATTGAATTGAATTGAAAAACGTTATAATTGCTAAAATAAAAACTGGTTATTTGGCATAAAATTTCCCATAGGTAGGGTGACCTTATATAATTTACACACATCCCAAATGATTTTCTAAGAAATCGGAAACCCTAAAAATATCAATTTAGGTTTTTTTAGGAAATTTCAACATGAAATATAATGCCCATTTAAGGGAAATTGAATCCTAAAACTTTTAGAAAAGAACTATTTTTTTGTATTGTAAGTTAACGAATCCTTTTCAATTAATTGTCCCTATATCGCGCCCTGAGGACGTTTGGACTTACTTTGTGCAACAAAATAATAGAAAATATATGTGACCAGTTTTGCATTTAAACGGATGTACAAAATTTTTGTGCATTTTAAAAACTACTTTGAGGATTTTTCATTGACGTCGGGTGTACAAGGTCGTATAGTAACCTGATTTTCTGTCACATTTGGTTTATTTAACAATAACATTTTCAATTTTCTTAATCATTGAAGCCCCGATACCTGCACATTTCGACCACCCCGATTTTAATCAAACAATTCTTACTTAAACAACGAAAGTAAGAACAATAAATTACTCACCTGATTTACCATTTTTCAGAAATTCACAACGCCTTAAGATCCACTATATATCTCGATAACACTTTTGCTATAAATTATACTGCACTAATCACCTGTTAATTAAACAAACAAATTAGGCACCCACTTACCGATCAGCATGTGTTTTGATAACCGTTATATTTTACAAGAAACGACTTAGGCCGATCCGATCCGGGTTCGTAAGCGAAGAAGGAATCAGCCCATTGGTCCAGCATTTATTTATTTATTTAGTTTACTACCCGAAATATTGAACATTTATTTAAGAGACAAACCAACGTAGTGAAAATAGCGACTCCCTCTGAAATCTCAATAATTAAACTAATTAAAAATAATTTTGTACAAACAAAGGATAGTACGAAACGAAGATTATAAAATATTTCTAGAAGCAAAAATCATGCTTTCGATAAATGTATTTTTTCTAATTATTTGTCGTCTATTAAAAATTATATCCGTTTAACGGTTTATTCTATTAATCATTTTAACAATGTTATTAAAATAGTTTATTGGCATAGAAAGTTTGCTGCACCGTATTTTTTTTATTATTTAGATTAAATCGACAATGATAAAATATTTCACATCGGAAATATATCATAAATATAAATTAACTTGATAAATCAAAAATAATTAAAAACATGTTATCATTATGACAAACAAGATGTAACGTAGTCTTGGAATGTTCCTAGGACATATTCTGTGTGTAAAATTAAGCTAATTTTGTCAAATTAACAAATGGTCCAAAGGCACCATTTTCGAGATACAGTTTGTTGAAGTTTCGAAAAAAGGGGCGTTTTCTTTTGATTTCTCGGGAAGTATACATACACAGATAATCTGATATTATGTACTTTACCCGCACTCTACACGAGACATACACTGATGCTCGCGATACTCAATTATTAGATACAGTGGCGGATATACGGCTAGCTCGAAAGGGTTTTTCAGGTTGAGGTTCTACGCCACTGGATGTACTCGAATTTTCTTTCCATTTCCGTATTTGACAACTCAATATATACGAATAAGGTCACTTACGATTTTGTGATTTAACGGCCCGTTCCCAAGATAACAACAAAATTTGATTTCATGTACTTCTTCGGTCTGAAAATCTGTGAAGATGAGGAAAACATAACGGTAAAGACAAATTTCTAATAGGATTTTTCTTTAAATCGCTTCGTTTCAGAGATACAGGGTGATGTACATAAAAAGAAAAGGTAAAATGATAATGGTATGTATTAAAACAACAGAAAATGAAACAACTTAAAAAACCTATTTAGAGTTTTTCTTTGCCTTGATATCTTCCTCATCTTCACAGATTCTTAGATCGAAATAGTGAACCAGTAGAGTACGCTATGAAGTACATGAAATCAAATTTTCTTGTTTATCATTTGCCATCTTTAGGTCTTGTTATGTTGTTATTCTTCGCGTTATTCGAATTGAACAGAATAACGCGAAGCAGAGCAAAGCCTTGAAGATGGCAAATGAGCGCTTGCCGAAAGGTTGCCGAATCAACGAAGGTTCTTACAAGAATCGTATTAGTAGACGTGATCATGGACCCGACAGGAGCTGAAACACATGTATGTATATACAACAAGTCAACCATTTAAGGTTCCACTTAAAAGTAACTTAATTACTTCATATGGACCGTCAAATCTTGTCTTTAACTTTCCTCCAGAAACTTGTGCTTTTGCAACTACTACTTTATCGCTAACTTGAAAAAGTTCTGCTGTGACCTTTTAAGGTTAAACCTAACCTGCTGATGTCCAATTTTAAATGCTGCTTGCAAAAACTATCCTCTAACTGAACCTCTTTTGTCGTTTTGGATTTATCAGGAATTGAGCTTTTCTTTCTTATTGGTAAAATTACTGGAGATCTACTCATGTAATCCACATGTACCCTTTTACAGCCTTGAGCACATTCAATTTTTAAACTGAAATCTTGTAGTCTGACCCACCACCTTGCGACTTTAGAATGTAGATACTTTTTCAAAGCTGTAGCCCTTACTGAATTACAGTCAGTGAATGCAATAAAGGTAATACCGTACCAGTATACCCTAAAATGTTCTACGCCTTCGTCAATGCCAAGAGTTTCTAAATCGTATGAGTGATACTTTGATTCTATTCCTGTGGTTCTTTTGCTAAAAAATACAACCGGATAGACAGACCCCTTGTGTTTTTGCATTATAGTGGCTGCAATTTCCACTGAACTTGCATCGGTATGAAGTTCCGTAGGGAGAGCTGGATTGAATATCTTCAATATCGGTAGAGTCGTTAACTTTTTAATTATGTCCTTCCGAATGTTATCATGGACATCCCTCCATTCAAATGCAACTTTCTAATTCCTACGTCTACGTCTAGAGCCTCAAGTATTTCCAGCGCTCTTATGACTGCGGGTCTGCTAATGGTGCTTCTCCTACGATACGCTTGTATCATAGTTATATTTCCTAGGCTTTCTGAATTGAAAAGTTCTGATGTTCTGAGCTTTGTTAAATACTTTGTTAGTAATATTTGCCTTCTTATATACAATGAGTCTGCTAGAATTGACATAACCGGGCTAGTGCCGAAAAGCACCCGTAGCTAGCATAATTCCAGCAGTATGGACTATATCTAGTTGGCTTAATGAGGAGTACAAAATGCAAGCATAATCCGAAATAGACTTTACGAATACTTTGTACAACCGCAGTAATTTGTCTCATTCACATCCCCAATCTGAGTTATTTAAGCACCTCATTAAATTTAGTCTTTTCTTGTACCTGTTTGTAAGATGTAGTATTATGTAATTTAAAATTTAATTTTTCATCGAATATTACACCTAATAGTTTTACATTCTTTACTACGTTAATTTATTCTCGTTTATGTAAACTTGTGGAGATGCGTGTTCAGACCTTAAAGTCTATGGTAGCAGTTTTGGTTTCGGAGAGACGCTGAGACGCATTCCAATTTCTTCGGCTTTGGTGGTAATGTGGTTGATAGCTATTTGAAGATTTTATTCTATGGCTTTAATTGACCTTCCCTCATACAGTATTACGAAGTCATCGACATATGGAGACCTTTTGATTGTGGGTTGTAGTGTATTTATTAGATCGTTTATTGCTATTAAAAATAGGGTGCAACTTAAAATGGAGCCTTGTGGAATTCTATTTTCTTGCGCACGCGTATGGGAATACGTGTTTCCTACTCGAATTGCGAATGTACGGTGTAATAGAAAAGCTTGAATGCTCGATGGTAGATTTCCTTCTAATTTTCATTCGTCTAGTTTCCGTAAGATGTACCTCCACATCACTTCATATGCCTTTCCTATGTCGAAGGTAACTGCTACTATGTGGTTTCGTCTTGCAAAGCTGTTTAGTATTACATTTTGTAGGTACACAAGGGCGTCGGTGGTACTATGACGTTTCCTACATCCAGCTTGGTTCTCAGCAATCCATTTATTACTTTCCAGTATCCAGGTCAATCTTTCATTTAGCATTTTTTCGTAGGTCTTACTCATACAACACGAAAGTGCTATTGGTCTATAATTAATCGGATTTGTTATGCCTTTACCAGGCTTTACCGGCAGATATATGCTACATACTGTTGCTTTCAGTGGGTAGATAAATTCTGCAGCAACAGCTTGTAGCCTTGTTCTATTTTTTGTTCTTTGTGGGGATAATTGCTTTTTATAAAAATTACAACTCCTCCACTTGCTCTAGCATTATCTATGTAGTTCCTGTTGTACGTTTTCTAACCTCCAATAACAAAATTTTTATTGCCTTTTAAATGTCTTTCCTGCAGACAAAAGCAAAACGGATTGCTTGCTTGTAGTAACATTTTTATTTCGTAGTAATGAGCCTTTAACCCATTACAGTTCCATTGTAGTATGTTTTCTCTATTAGATATATTTGTAAAGTCAATTAAATAAATTAGCGGTTTGGCGCATAAACACACAGTGGATTTAAATAAAACGGAATATAATAAAATTTCAGATCAGACGTATAAGCAACAAACAAACGAAAATACACAAAATCATAAAATGGAAAAGAGAAAATATCACAGTTTATCTTTTATCACACTCTAGTTACAAAAATATCACAGTTCATCTCTTAACACAGAATAAATTTATGTTTTATCACAAACCATGTTTTCTTGACTCCTTGTCGGACTTGGTTTTGTTGGCTTTCGGGGTTTTCCTTTTGGCCAACCCTTTTTCTTTTTGTTTCCATGACCACCAGAATCTGTAAACAGGCTAGATTCTGTTTCATAGTCAATCGAGAGTGATGGACTATCATAATCTCTTTTATCTCTACTTCCACTTGTTCCGCTTTCAGTTCTTCTTCGAGATTTTTCTGAAGTTCTTATTTCAGTTGTTGTGCTAACTGTCTTTTTTATAATGTTTCCTGAAAAATCTTAATACAGTTTTTCAGTTCAGGAATTAATTCTTTAATAATGTCTTTCGCATCACTTTTATATACATCGTTGGCCACAGCTTGCGAATAGGACATACGTTCTGTTCGGGCTTGAAAAGCACTTGTAATTTTTTCTTCGCTTCAAAATACGTAATTCTTTCCTGTACCCTTAGTTCTTGGATTCAAATCTCTTCTTTAAGTTTCCCACACTCTTTAAATCGAGAATCATGGTTGCCAGAGCAGTTTGCACACTTCATGGTAGTGAAAACTGTTCCTTCATGTAACTCTTTCCACAACCGCACATATCTTGTGATTCACATTTCTGAGGAATGTATCCAAATTTGTGACACGAGGCATCTCAGAGGTAATGGTATTTATGGCGTGACTTCCAATACATGAAATGCCGCTTTAAGCGTTTTTGGCAAAGTGGGTCCATTAAAACTAAGTACGTAAGTACTACTAGGTATTATCGCTCTATTCCTTGTTATATTGACCTGTTTTACATCCAGGACACCTTGACTATGTATACCCTCTAAAATCTCCTCATATGTGGCATGATTTAAGTCATGGCATGTAATAATTCCTTTAGAGTAGTTTAGTGTCCTGTGCGTATGAACTACTACATCGAATCCACAAAATTTCTTAATTTCAAGCAACCTTGTTGCTTGTTCTGATAAAACTGTTTCCACAATAGACCATCTCTTATTTTTTTTCAATTGAAAATAAAATTGATTGGTCAAATGTAAACGAGGATGAAGATATAATCTGTGATCAATATTATGCATCTCTATCTAGCAATCTTGGTGTTTATTACAATTGGGAATTAATTAATGGATATAACAGAATTTTGAAAACTGTTACGATAGAAAACTACAACTGTTGTTCTTGCACATTCAATTCACATAGTATAGAAGAACTATTCAATTTAAAGGATATAATAAGCTATAGATTGGAATTTCTTGCATCTTACAATCTGGTGTGTTTTTATGAAAAGTTCATACAACAAGTTGTTGACTACCGTCGTTTTCGTGAGAAAGAATTCCGTGGTGGCGATGATGACATTTATAAAGACATTGATGATATAAATGCTAAGTATAATTTAATTAATTAATTAAATTAAATTAATTCATTCACATAACACTGTATGTTTAATGGAAATATTGTATTATCGTCCTGATTATCTAATGAATAGCATTTACTAAATAAAGGAATAACTTATGATTTGTTTTTCTCAATTTAGGTATAAATACCCCGTTTTATCCATCCAGGTAAACAATGTTAGTTAAGAAGCGAAAGAGTGCAGGTGGTGGCGGTTTAGTGAATACTCTAATCAATAAACTTCCGGTTGAATTGCATTTTCCTGGTTACCAGTATTGCGGTCCTGGTACAAAGTTAGAAAAACGACTCGCACGCGGTGATCCCGGTATTAATCAATTAGATGTTCAGTGCAAACTTCACGATATCAGTTGCAGAGATTACAGAGATTTAGATAGAAGACATAAAGGGGATAAAATTTTACAAAAAAAAGCTTGGGAACGCTTTAAATCATCAGTCGCAACATTAGGTGAACGAACTGCAGATTTAGCAGTCAGTACCGCCATGAAAGCAAAGAGAAAATTAGGAATAGAGTGTAAACGTCGATCTAATCTGAACGGCAAAACGTGTGGTAAAAAGTTTAGGAGGAAAGAAAAACATTAAAGTTCCTAGAGTAATTCCCCTACCTAAACAAGGAGGGTTTTTACCATTTCTTATTATTCCGTTATTCGCAGGATCATCAGCAATCGGTGCTTTAGCTGGTGGTGCATCAGGGGTTGCTAAAGCAGTAAAATATGCTAAAAATGCTAGAAAATTGTAAGAAGAGACATCGCGCCATAATCGCATGATGGAATCGATCGCTATAGGCTCCTTGAATAAGAAATGCGGTGCACTGTATCTAAAACCAAACAAGTCTGGTGGTGGTGCATTATACTTGCAACCGTTAAAGACCGTTAACGGATAATGATTTAAAGAAATACACCAAAATTGTACCCTACTTTAGGGATATTTTTACGAGAGATAGCATGCCTAAATTACCACGAAAAAATGAATCTTGAATTATTAAATTACATAGCTAAAGAGGACCAGGCACAAATTGGGTTTGCTACAAAAAGCGTGGTAAAAAGGTATGGTATTACGATAGTTTCGGACATGGGTCTAAGAATTAATCAATGACCTATTCCATCTTTCAAAAATTCACATAAAAGACATCATCCCTACAGTAAGTCTTTAATTAGGCATCAACCTTCATTAATGTTAACATCTGCAGAGAAAAGCTTTTTAACGTTAATTGGTTTAAAAGTTCTCACCCACAATGGCAAAATCGTTAAACGTCTTTCAAAACATACATTTTGATGACACTATAATTAAATCAGATATTCACACTTATCTTCCATATGGATCTTCTAAATATGGACCTTCCGAAGAAATACGCATCTTAATTCAAAGTCAAGACCTAATTACGGATACTTATGATAGGTTTCTGTACATAGAAGGTAAACTTGAGCTCAAAAAAGAAGATGAAAGAAAAGAATGCAGCTTCACCAACAATTTCCCGAACTTTCTTTTGGAAGAAATTCGTTATGAGTTAGGTAGTCAAAGAGAGGATGTTTGCAGAAATCCAGGTATAACATCTACGCTTAAGGGATATATTTCTTATACGGCAAGCAAAAGCAAAGCACTAAGCCATTTGGGATGGTCACCAAAGAATGAAGAACCATTACAAGTGAAATTCGATGAGCCAAATGGAGAAAAATCTTTTACAGTATGCGTACCATTGAACCACATATTTGGAATAAAGGAGGATTATCGTCAGGTAATCGTGAATATGCGCCAAGAGTTGGTTTTAATTTGATCTAGAAGCGATACAAACTGTTACTATGGTGAAATTGATGCCGCAATAACCTTAAATAAAATTTAATGGAAAGTACCACATTAACACTTAGTGATGCTGCGAAACTTAACCTGTTTCAAGGAAGCAATAAAAATTCTATTATTACTGTCACAGTATTTGTAATGGACTGCTCTAAACAAAATGAATCCCTAAAAAACTCAACAGTGGACATCAAATTGGCAATGGAATATCTAACACTTTTCGATAATGGAATCGTTGCCTATGGTCTTATTCTTAGTGATGCTATTGTGCAGTACAGCCCGCTCACTGGAGAAGTGGAAAAATTATAATTATTGTGATACACACTGTATTCGCTTAGTTTTATTTCATCCACTAACGATGAAAGTAGTTGCTCAAAAACAAAAACTCTCAATTCAAAATCATGACTTTGATGAAAAGTCTAGTACTCCAAAACATGGTGATTTACTTCCTAATAGTATACGTAGAATTATATGCGGCCCATCCAATTGCGGTAAAACAAACACAATGATTAGTCTGCTTACTAAGACAAATGGTTTGAAATTTGAACATGTATACGTATACTCTAAGTCATTGAATCAAAACAAGTACAAACTTTTACAGGAAATCTTACTTCCAATAAAGGATATAGGTTACTTTACCTTCAGTGACAATCAGGATGTGATTGAGCCTAATTGTGCAAAATCAAACTCTATTTTTATCTTCGATGGTATCGCTTGCGAAAATCAAAATAATATAAGGGCATATTTTTTTATGGGTAAGCATAACGATATTGATTGTTTCTATTTGGGTCAAGCTTACAGTAAAATTCCAAAGCAACTAATTCGTGATAATGCGAATCTAATTATATTATTTGAGCAAGATGAATTAAACCTAAAATATGTGTATGAGTATCATATAAGTCCCACCCTAAGCATGAAATTATTTCGGGACAGCCTGTTCAAGGTAAACCGGTACCTGTTTGGTAAACCTGTTTTGCTACAATGACATATATGATATATAACAGTATTAAAATTTCTCGCGTTGATAATGAAAGAACATTTGAAAGTACTTATAAGCCCCTAATAGATCCTCTAACTGAAATAGTAAATAAAATCGATCCAGATAAAAAAACACCCCCATTCATATTTCCAAGAAAGCACGCTACTACCCCCACTAGTCCGTTAGTTCAAAAGACTCCCGGTGTCACTAGTGATAAGGATGCTACTAGCCCATTACCTCAGCTTCCGTTTTTTCAAAGAAGTCCTCCAGGTCTTCCTACAACGTCTTTCTTAGATACATCTATCGCGGGAGAGATTAATACTGAGGAAGAAGTAGAACCTGTTAGTATTGCAGATGATTCTACTACCCATAATGAACCCATCTTTATCAAGAAGTGCAATGTATTGCCTCGTATATACGTTGAACGTATTATAAGAGATCCTGAAGGTGCTATTGATCATACATGTGGAGTCCATCATGATACAAAAACAAACACATGGACAATTGGTAATGCTCCCGTTACAATTAAAGGGGATGATATAATTATTAAATGTGTCACATATAAAGGGACTCTAGGTTTATTGATCTGCTTTTTATGAATGAATCAGATATAAAGTTAGCAAATTCAAAAGATAGAAAAAATTATAGAAGTATTTCAGAAGCTACACATGTTACAAGGCGAGATTATGATGGGACATAGGTGGACAAATTCGTGGAAGCCGCAGCAATAGGTATAAACAAATAATCAGACCATTGCTAACATCATCATCACCCACAATCTAGGGAGGTGGAGCTATGTTTTTTAAGGAGTTAACAAACAGACCCATTTAATATAAATATTGGAATGATATACGTGAACAAATTCGTGATCTAGAGGTATGGTGGGCAGAAAAACTAGCGGGAAACACAGGTGTCGTAAATGACAATATCAATTGTAGAACTATATGAAGATGGATACATTGAAAAACCAAACAATCGATTTTTAAACAGTGTAAATGCAAATGCATTAATGTCGACATATCACAACTAAAACGTCCGTTGACAAATTTGGCTGTTCGCATGTCCAGCATCAATTCAAGATAATAACCCCTCAGTTTAAAGCGATTGATGATAATCACTTTGATATCGAGAATAAGAGACTCAGCAATGTTACCAATCCAACATATCCTCAAGATGTCATCACGAATCAATACTATTTATCAACTAGGTTCAATGTGGATGGAAACCGTTTGACGCAGTTGGCAGACCCTGAAGAAGATGGTGATGCTATAAGTAAAGGATATCTTGATTTTTGTCTACAAGCAGTTCAGAAAGCTTTTAAAGGAACGCTTATCTAGCGTTGGAACCAAAGCTTTATCATCTTAAAGAAATTGTTGATAAATTGGTACTATGTCCAAATTACAACTCGTCAACAAAATGCATAAACCCGCAAGAAAAAATTTTAAACGAAGGCGCACGATAATTAGAGGTTTTGATGACCTTTAGCAAGCAGATTTGGCTGAATTTAACACATGTGACAACCAAAATAAGGGATATAAGTATATATTAGTGGTTATAGACTGTTTTTCGAAATACTTATGGACTAAAGGATTAAAAACGAAAACAGGTCAAGAAGTTACCAAGGCCATGCAAACAATCTTCAAAAATGGACGGAAACCTACCAATTGGCAGACAGATGCAGGAAAAGAATTCTACAATGAGCATTTTACTAAACTAATGCGGCGTTATGAGTCAATCATTACTCCACCTATAGCACAAAGAAGGCTGCAATTGCGGAACGTGTTATCAGAACCATTAAGGGTGCTCTATATAAGTCATTCAGCCTACAAGGTAAATACAAATGGATTAATATAATTGATACCATAACCATGGATTATAACAATCGTAAGCGTAGAATTACTGGAATGAAGCCCAAAGATGTCGGTAATCGTATACGCACATAAAAATATTCGATTGGAATCGATATTCTGTGGGTAACAGTACGAATCAGTAAATTTAAAAGTATTTTCGCTAAAGGACACATACCCAATTGGTCTAGTGAACTATTTAAGATTGTGAAAGTTCGCATTACTAACCCCACTACGCACATGCTGGAAGACATGAAGGGAAAACCTGTACTGGGAGGGTTTTATGATCATGAATTACAGAAAACAAAGTATCCTGATGTGCATCTAGTCGAAAAAGTTCTTCGCTCCAAGAATAATAAGTTATTCGTAAAGTGGTGGGGATTGGATGATAGATCATGGATCAATAAGGATGATATTGATTTATAACATTTAACTTGTAATTTGTGAAATAAATTACTTTAATTAGTTTGTATAAAAGGATGTAGCTCTTAGATGAAATAAAACGCACAAAAAAATATTAGTATTTTATTTTTTAAATATAAATATTACATTTTTTATTTAAATTTCATTATCCTATAAAGTGAACCTAAAGTACTTCTGTAATCACTTAAATTACTGGATGGCCATATCCCCGAATCTGGCCCACACCTCCATCCCAAGCAGGAATTTGAATTTGTTTCACCTTAACTGATGTTGTCTAGTATCCAGTAATAAATTTTGTGGTGCTTATCGTTCTCCCATGGTTGAAACTTATAGTTGATATTTTGTTCTAATAATATTTCAATCAAAATATCGAGGCACTTGTAGTTAGCATAATATGGCGCTTTCTCAATACTTTCAGTTATAATAAATAAAGTGTCTTTATAAGCAATATTTTCTAAGGTAGATTTAACATTTGTTGAATCATCAACCCATAATAAATAGTATAGATACATTTTAAGCGGTATGTCACCAAGTACATTCATATCGTCTAAGATCCTATCTACTTCATGAAAAGTGAATAAATTGTAGCCTTTATCGGTGCACACTTTCATAAAACTTTTAATCGTATTGCCTTAATTTAATTTTTTTTATCAAATAATGTCTTAACAATAACTTCATTTGCACAATTTGAGTTTATAGCACACCAGTAAAAACACTCATCAGGAATAACAATATATTGTTATACATTCAGTACAAATAAATAGCTTTCGGTGGAGGACTTCCCCATCAAAGAACGCTTCAGGTACTTTCTGTAGATTTGGTCACTACTGTACCATAGTTCTTCCTGCAATTTGTTTTCAAGACTGTTCATAATATTGTTTTCTGATACAGAAGACGAATAAAATGCAATGTAAAGTTAAATCCCCAAGGTCTAGTTTGAAATTTACTAATCGTTTATCATTACAAGGATTAAATACTGCTTTATTCTGTTTGATTGTAAACACATTACGTTCCTTGGATCTTATAACGCCTTATTACGTCACCATCAAACAGAACATGTTTATAATCATTTATCGTAATCTGTTTGACGCTTGCGCGGGTAGAACCCTTTGATTTTTTTACAACTTCTTCATCAACCATGTAAGCATACATTTTTGTACGAAGTTCTGCAAATTCCAACATAATTGCGCCAAGATTTTCATCTTTCATTAAGCCAGGGACGTTTTATTTACTAATGGAATTCCAAAGATATTGTTGGGGCTATAATCAGATGTATCGAACTTATCAATGTCGTCTTTAATGCAATCATAGCTATCGGGAACTGAAAAGGCGTATATGAGGCTATCCGTATCCATGTACAAGAGCTTAGCATTTTTATGAAACTTTGGTAGCGTGTAACCGTAATGAAAATTGTATAAAAAGGTTTTTGAAACGTCTAAAACACTGAATCCTGCATATATAGGTTTATTGAAATATACTTCTAGCTTGTTGATTTGAATGATAAGCATATAATTATCAAATATTGCACAACTATGAAAATTTGGTTTTGATATGTAAGCACGAGTACCATAGTGACCATCCCATTTCTTTACTGAACGTATATCCTTATGTTTACGTACATTTTGCATCAGCTTCAAAGTCTTCAACTCGATAACATTAATTTCAGGGTACATAAAATTGCAAACTAAAAGGACAGTCACCTTTAGCATCGATTGCCTTAGCATTAATTTAACCTTTCGTGCAAAACTATTGTATGCATTTTGTAAAAAAATAAGAGGGTCCTTGATGTTTGCTATATTAACTATAATTCCTCTAAGTAATCTACCATTAAAACATGAATCTAGAGAGTACCAACATAATTTGTGTGTGCGCTTTCTAACACCATTGATAATTCCACTACCTGTTTCCTCTGAAGCGTTCTTTAACTATTTAAGTCTAACAAGATATCCCTTTAAGGATCAGAAATTACTTTCGAGTTTAAGCAAATTTTCACTTGGCTCTAGATAAATTTTATTTTGTATTATATCTTGCCATATCTTAATATTAGTGTTAATTATGCGGATGTGCTTTACAGATTCATTTTCGGTTTTCAAGAATGGAATACGTCTTGTTATATTGACAATATCACTATTATTTGGTATAACCTTACTCATAGTTACCTTCAAAACTGTATCCAACAATGCGAAGATATAAAGCACGCACTGACGATTATGCAGTAATGGACAAATATTTTATTTATTATAACTGATAATTAAACATTAATAATTTAAGTAACTATAGAAGTACTTTAGGTTTACAATTACAATTACAATTCTAATCATGACTGCAATATACTGACGTATAAAAATGCTCTTTATTGGTTTATATAGTCATATAAACCCACATTCAAGGTCAAATATCATAAACTTGCTATAACTTGTATTTGACTTTATGCAACATACAGAAACTCGTCTTATATGAAAATTAAATTTGATACTTTCACACGCTTTAGTTCATTACCTTTAGATTGCGTTGTAACAGTATTCGCAAGAACTTCAGTTCAGACAGACGCACACATTGCAGTTTCTTCATTATTATTACTGGTCTTTACTGAGAATATCTATTAACACCTATCATTAATCTTGCTGATATTGCATGAAATACTTTCACACGCTTTAGTTCATTGCCTATACAGCATACAGAAACTTGTCTTATATGAAAATTAAATTTGATACTTTCACACGCTTTAGTTCATTACCTTTAGATTGCGTTGTAACAGTATTCGCAAGAACTTCAGTTCAGACAGACGCACACATTGCACTTTGTTCATTATTATTACTGGTCTTTACTGAGAATATCAATTAACACTTAACATTAATCTTGCTAATATTGCATGAAATACTTTCAGATCCTTTAGTCCATTGCCTTTAGATTACGTTGCAATTGTATTCGCAAGCGTATCAGTTCAGACATTGCACTTTTTTGATTATCTTCAGTGGGCGTTTACTGGGAATATCTATTAACTTGGCCTTGCTGACATCATATGAAATACTTTCTCATGCCTAGATTATGCTGCATTCATTACAGATCATCACCCTTCGCTTGCATAGGTCAGTTCATTCTACCAACCACTTACTATTTAAATGAGCTTTCATTTACTGATTTATGTATTGACTAACACGTTACTAATGTAATTTATTATTTTTCTAGTATTACACCGGCAACAGCAGTTGTTGCCACACCACAACAACCATATTACCACCGCCACTTTGCCAAATTCAATATAGAGGGAAGAATCTATCCCTCATACAACGGGGTGATGACCAGGAGGGTCTTGCAACATCTCGCATCTTACGCAAGGCCCTTTGACATTGCAAGAATTTAGGACGAAGAGCGTGAGATGGTTACATCAAATTTTGGCAGAATACACAGTGAGGTGTAGGGAGTCGCTTGCGTTGAGCAACTAACTGTGGAGTTAGCTGAGGCTAACCAGCAGTTAGAAAAAATTAGAAGAAGTATAGCAGAAACAGAAAACGTGCTGCGTACGTTAGAGGACTTAGATGTAAATATTTAAATTAGTGTGTATAATGTAGTTTATTCAATTTGTTTTAGATGTGTGAATAGTTTTAAATTAGTATATGTTAGTAAGAGGTTTTGCTTAATTTGTTTAGTATAGTTTTGTTTTGTAGAATTTATTGTTGTCATAAGTATTTTTTATGTTTTAATAAATAAATAAATGTTAAACTTTTTTGGTTTATTATTTATCCTAAAAATTTTACTACAGCTAAAAAAACATCCTTGTTTTAATATTATTGGAAATATACATACATATAATTCACATTTCGAGTTTCATGGAAACAGTGCATAGGTACATTGAAATTTTACTACAGCTAAAAAAAATGTGAGTGATAGTTCAATTTGCGCTGGAAAAGTGAAATGATCTACGTTAAGGAAAAAATTGAAAACATCTGGAAGTCTGACTTACTCATGTACTCATGTATACATTTCTACATCAAAGTAAAGCAGTCATTTTTTGCAAATTTTAAGTGCATGTTGCGTTACAAATTTATTTATTGTAAAATATCATGCATGTAAAGAAAGTGTAAAAATATAGTACAGTTAAAAGTGAAAAAAAGCTTGCGTTAAAAAAAAGTCAAAACAGTTCCCAAAAGTATGTAAATCTGAATACTTTACGCCAAGTATTTATGCAATACAAATGACACAGTTGCATTCATACATTTTCAAATCCTGCTTCAAAATTGTAATGTGCATTGGTGACTAAGATAAATATAGAATGTTTGATTTGACACCTGCATACAATGCCTTCAAAGGAAAATAACGGCGTTCATTATCCTACAATTATTGAAGTAGTGATATTCACGCTCCACCTAAAATTGTAAATTTGGAGTCTTAATCAAACTAAATTAAAAAAACAAGTCATGTTTTAAGTGGTTTGTTGTTTCAAAATTGAATTGGTTAATTTAAGGGCCATTTTGATACATTTATACACGAAATGGATAAATTGCATGTATGTGTTTCTTCTGAGCTTACGTAAGTACAAAAAATTGTGTTTTAAGTGCTCTTTGTTGTTTCAAAATGGAGTTGGTTAATTTAAGAGTCATTTTTTCATATTTTGATAAATTTATACATGAAAAGATAAATTGCCACTTATAAAACACAAACTGCGCTGAAAAAAATTTTTTTTTCAGAGAATTAGGTGCAAGTTTTAAATTTTCAGGAGCGGATCTTTTGTAGGACTTTATTTATGCCCTCCTCCGCATCCCCACCTACACCCTGAGAATACGGACGTCCACATCGAGTCGTCTTTGGTCTCTTTCCATAGATATGCACATATATCTTTACTTCCATCACACATCTTCAAACATACATCACTTTTATAGTTCAAGTACACGTTTATCGTTTACACAACATTAATTGCAATTATACATTTAATTCCAGAACAATACTTGTATTTCCAGTTAAATATAATATTACAAATCTTTCTGATAATACTATATGGGCAATGCATTTCACAATTGCAAGCTTTTTACTCATTCCGGGTACGATCCATTTAAAATGGGTTGTACTTGCATATATAAATGTAAAATGTCCGAAGATATATCGTGAGAATTAGGAATACTTTATTTCATAAAAAAATCGTTAGAATTAAAAAAAACATATTACAAATACTTTACAAATACATTAAATATTTATTATATTACATCACATTTACTATTAATACTCAATTCATTTGGAAAATATTAAAAATGTAAAGATACATTTACGTTTTATATCGAATTGTGATGTAAAACATTTTTAAGGAAGGCTTCCTTTAATAAAAAAATTGTTAGAATTTTTTGGATAAACAACGTATTAGAAGTATTTCCGAAATAAATAAAGGATATTATTTTACATCAGTATTTATCTTAATAATTTATTGATTTTGTACATTACTAAAATATAAATATAAATTTACGCCAAATATCACGAGAATATTGTTAGTTGAACAACATTTCAGGGTAAAAACTTATTTATTGTGTTCTTATCTTATGCTTAGTGCCGTTTCCATCATTACACTTAACAGCTTCTTCTAATGTTACAATTTTTATTCATTCTTAATTATTCACTATTGCATCAGAGTACAACATTTGCTTCATTTAAAGTTAAATACAAAATTTCACTTCATCATACACCACTTTATGTATGGTGCATTTTAAAATTAAAAGCTTTCTTTACGTCACAATTTTGATTATTTATTACACATAAATTACATTTAAACACTACAACATATAAATACTAAATATGTTGAAGTGTTTTTTTTTATTTTCAAACTCGAAGCTGCCTCATTTCTCTATTTATTTCACCTCTAATTTTTCGTATCAACACCTCCAACTTCTTCTTTCGCTCAACAATAGTTAATAACTGTTCTTTTCTTGCGCTTGTTATCTTGCATACCACCATTTTCGTCATTTCTGCCAATACAAGTGTACTTAATCGTGCGCACCCAAGGAAGCCTTTTATTATGAACCCACATTCTTCAAAACCGCTAACCATGACAAACATTTCTGCTTCTTTCCATGAACTTATTCTATTTTTATACTTCTAAGAAATGTCATACGATACCCCTACAGGTCAATAATCTTTGACCTTGACCACTCTATTTTTAGACTTCTAAGAATTGTAATATGATGATGACATTGCAATTCCTATTTTTAGCTTTTGATCTTGATATACAAATTTCCTTAAACACTACTAGCTTACGCGCGAAATAGAAATTAAAAACATTACATATATTCTAATTCAAAATAGTTACCCTCAAAGACATATAAGCAAAATAATAAAAATTCAAACAATACAACATGAAGACCTTAACATCTCTAATAGATAAACAGTAATTCCAATTATCTTACCATACATAAACGGTGTAATAGCTCGTATTTCTAAAAAAAACCCTGTACGTCTATTTCGAACAATTTTTAAACCCCATGTTACCCATCAGCGACTAATACGACACCCTAAAGACAAATTTTTGGTGAATGTCACGAAGTCTATGAAATAACTTACAGTAATTGCAGTAGGAGCTATATCGCACAAACTAACCGAAAAATATCTGCTAAAGCGCAAGAACACAAATTAGGCACAACAAATTTTAATACCAGTTTTTCACTAGCCACTCACCATTTAGACACTGGTCATCGGATAGATACTAACAATATAAAATTAATAGCACCCTTATATCATTTACATGACAGAGTTATACGAGAACGAAATAGAAAAACGACCGAATTCTCTCAATAAGCGTGATGATAACCTGCGACAACAACCTATTTGGAAACCTTTATTAAAGAAGACTAATGGAACCCTCTTGACTAATGGTGCATCTTATAGTATTCATCAAGCTGTTCTTTTAATGTCCCCTAAAACACCTACACAGAACCTCCCAGAAGTAACAGAACTTCAAACGCACGATGATTAGCTTTCTTTTCTATTATCAAGCCACTATTGCCGAATGGTTGACCTGAATAGTTACTTTGATATACCCGTTTAAATAAGTAGACTTAGATTACCTTTTAATGTTAACTTCATTTTAATTTATTTATATTAATGCTTATCAACCTACACCTGTACATATGACATCTTGCCAAACAGTCAGTTTGTCTAAAGTTTACATATTCATAAGTAGAAAATTAATTTCATGAACAGGTATGCTGCTTAAATTGCCACTAGTAATTTACTCTAGTTTAAAGGTTTATTTGTGATTGTGTAATTGGGGAGAGAGCGAGAGAGAGAGAGGCAGAGAGAGGAGAGAGAATGGAGAGAGAGGGAGAGAGAGTGGGGGGAGAGTGGGAGGGCGGGTGGGAGGTAGAGTCGGAGGGCGGGAGGGAGAGTGGGAAAGTGGGAGAGAGGGGGATGGGGAGAGAGGGGAGGGAGAGACGGGATAGGGAAAAGCTGACACAGAGAGAGATAAATATATGTAACTTAATTAAGAGTTTTACATCCATGAGTCATTCCCAACTTTATTTGAATCAAACTTTAGCAAAAGCAAAATTCGTTTATTTACATAATAATCAACAAAATTTATAACACAAATTAATAAACGGATGAAAAAGCAAGAAATAGTAATAATCTGAAAATTCAAACTTTCACGATTGTCACTCATAACTAAGATATTTAGCTCTTGGGTACGAAATTGTAAAGTGTGATTCAAAAAGCGCGCCGGTTTTAATTATAACAAAAAACAAAGTTTATTTAAAAAATCATTTACAAAAGACGTAATCTAACCTTCCCAATTTAGGAATGGAAAATCACATCGGGCATATGTCCCCCTCTACTTTGCTGGCATGCCACAACCCTCTTCCTGAAATTGTTGATTACAGCTTCACAAACTTGCACGTCGATTTCGTTGATAACTCGTCGAATTTCTTCCTTTAACTCGCGGATTTCGGCTTTATTGACATAAACCAATGATTTGGCATAACCCCAAAGATAAAAATCACACGACCGCAATGGTTTCGGCGGAAGTGTGACATGTGGCGCCATCTTGCTGAAACCATAACTGCTGAATGTCCATTGTATCGATATGAGGTCAAAAAAACTCTCTTATCATCGTGCGGTATCGGTCTCCATTAACTGTTACAGCTTGTCCTGTCTCATCTTCAAAAAAATAAGGACCGATGACCCCACCCGCACAAAATCCACACCAAACCGTCACTCTCTGCGGATGCATTTCTCTTTCATGAATCGATTGAGGATTTTCTGATCCCCAAATACGGCAGTTTTGATTATTGACAAATCCATTTAAATGGAAGTGGGCCTCATCGCTGAAAATGATTTTCCTCGCAAAGCCGTCGTCCTCCTGTTGTCTTCTCAGAACCCAGTCAACAAATTCTCGTCTCCTTTGGTGATCGGGCACCTTAAGTTCGTGGGTTAATTGGATTTTGTAGGGATCGTAATGAAGATCCTTCACAAGAATTCGCCGCAGTGAAGAATACCCTATGCCCAATTGTTGGGAACGACGTCGAGCCGATTTCTGTGGGCTATTATTGCACTATCACGAACTACAGCAACGTTTTAAAGAACAGATCTAGCGACCAGAATTTTTAATGTTGAGTGTTGATCCTGTTCCAATAAACTTTGTCATAAGTCTGCCCACTGTTGATTCATTCGGAGTTTCATTACGCCCGAAAATCGCACGAAGTCGTCGGACAGTGACTGCAAAACTTTCTTCGTTTTGATAAAACGTTTTCACGATTAACACACGTTGTTCAGTAGAAAAGCGTTCCATTTTGACACACAGAATGAAATCGGAATATTAGCAGATGTCAACTTTATAAACAACTATGTTGCTAAGCAACAAACAACAAAATGGAGTGCGAATCACCCTTTATATTTCTTGTTAATATTTAATTAATTCTTTTACAAATTTAAACTTTTCGGTAACAACTTCAGTTATCTAAGGGTCAAAAAGTATAGTACTCTTTGGTAAGATTAAAAGCATTACTTAGAGAAGCAGTCATATATAACCGGTAGTATACTACTACACGTTTAAAAAATTAGAATACTAACCGATTTTAGGTGGACCAATAATACTAATACTATTACGAGCACGCAGGATCATCTGTACAAGATTTGGTTCTGTAGATGTTCCGTCGGTTTGTTGAAAATGTAATATCAAAGAGTATATAAAATTGTGTATTCTTTTCTAATATCAACAAGCTTCATAACAAGTTCCTGCCAGTAACACCAGTAGGATAACTTCTGCAGAAACCGTTGTACAATTTTCTCTTACAAGAGCATTGTTAGAGTGTAGGTTGCAGGGGATGGTGTAGAAACTCGTAATCAATTTTAAATATTTAAATCAACAATCCAGTAAAACGTTTTCTGTATAAAAAGTAACCTGCTCCAAGAAAATAAAATTAGAACACAGTTTTATATTTTTCTAATTCTAGGACGCTTTAAATGTCCAAATATATTTTATTTTCGCTTGAAAAAACTATCAAGTCAATTATCAACTTCCTTTTGAGTATTTTTATGGTCTTCTGATTTGCACTATTTCATATTTGTTGAACAAGTTATAAAACGTCCTTTCCACTTTCAGTGATCGTTATCAACATGTCATGAAAAGCCCTAAAACGCAATATGCATGCGTGTCTTAAATAAAATGTTCGATCATATAATTATGTAGCATTTAGTCTAACAATTTACTGTCACTTATCTTTGTTTTACTTCATATATTTACATAGAGAAGGTTGAGACTTAATAATAATAATTGTAAGTTGGGGTGATTATCCGTTTCCATTTGCCGCTTTTGCATAATGATGAAATGGATTTGCTAAACCGCCCTAGGACTTTATTAAATGGAATTAGAGACGGGAATCTCCTCCGCAGTATTTGAATATTAATTACACCAGACAGGAAAAAATACATCTAGCTTTTCAATTTGGCTAAAAAGTTTAATACTGTTTTTCTAGTACAATTTTAATTTCTTCAAAGTAAATTTGTCTTTCTATTTTAATTACTATTAGTTTGATTGTACGTACTGTTCTGAATTTTATATGGATGTCAAAATTTCCAAGGCAAAGATCAATAACGTGCAAAACAAGATAACAAAACAATTTAAATGTGATTCCATTACATGTTAAAAGTGTCATGATGTAAATTATTAAAAGTTAAAACGAACTGACATGAACATTGTGAGGAGGAATAGATGGACCTGAAACAGACATGTAAGCTCATCAATCATAATGGCGAAAGATAACCTTAACTATATTCTGTTTGGTGCGATAATCAGGTTGTGTACTTAATAGCTTTTTCATTTTGACGTTTAATTTCCATATTTTCTACTAATGCAATATTAAATTAAGGTTTTTTTTATGATTATGATGATTATTATTATTTTCCACTCTGTGACACTTGAACGATGAATTGTTTTGCATTTAATCTGACAATGAATATAATGAAACAGAAGTTATTCTAAATGTCGATTTAATCTCATCACGAATTCACATTCAAAATTATGTTTATTAAAAAAAAGTTTGTTTTGGTTCTAATTTCTTGATTAATATTTAATTTTATTTCTTTTACACATGCCATTTATTGAAGATTAAGTTTGTACAATCAGGTATAGCTTTTTAGCTTTTTAAAAATTAACTACTTTGAACAAATGCGATTTAAAAAAAAATTTTCATTATTATAACCCCACTTTACATACAATCTGTCCTTTTTAAGGACGATAAGTATTTGTTATGACATCAGGTACGGAAAAACATTATTGCGGGTCTGACTTATAATGAGCTAAAAAGAAACCCAATCAGCATTATATGAGTGTGAGAGAGACATAACTTTACCGATGTTGCAACTTGTACATATTTGCATGTAGGCACAAAATGTGAACTACTTATGTCTCCTTCAATCTAGCTTCAACATTTCTAACGAAACCAAAGCAATTGAGATGATGTTAAAAAGTCGCGAGTTCTTTGAAACTTTTAAGAAATTATGTTTTTTTTTTTATGATTGTGGACCTGAACAGGCTAAATTAGGCCTATCGTGCTAAAGTACTCAGGAACACTTAGGAGGACGGATAGAGGGATAACGAATTGCCAATAGATGCCTATGGACAGCTACCTTAAATTTTCTCATATCATAAGTGAAAGGAAAACAGGAACTAGGGAGATCATTCCAGAGTC
Source organism: Vesta saturnalis (assembly GCA_036346205.1). Lineage (NCBI taxonomy): Eukaryota > Metazoa > Arthropoda > Insecta > Coleoptera > Lampyridae > Vesta > Vesta saturnalis. The sequence goes on along the minus strand of JARFJB010002231.1, from coordinate 18,261,376 downwards.
TAGAGAAAAATGTGGATTGCGCCCGTTTAGTATGACAAGTGGAGATTTGTACTGCATACTGATGATGTGAATGAGCGAACCGAGTGTTTATCGCAAAGATAGCCCGAGATGGTGTCAAAGAATATAATTCAGCAGCACAATAGCCGTTGTAATAACGGTAATACAAAGAAAGAACTGAAACCATCCTTCTATGCTCAAGGAACTGTATGTGAGAAGTTAAGGGCGGGTCATTTATAAGCCTAATCGCTCTCTTTTGAATAAGATCAACGATATCGAGAGCGTATTGGGGAGCAGTAACCCAAAGGTGAGAATTATATTCCAGATGAGGCCGAATTTGGGCCTTATACAGCTGAAGGAGTTGTCGAGAGGTAAAGCACTACTTAGATCTGTACAAAAAGCCTATTTTACGAGCAGCTGTTTTGGTAGCTGACAGAAGATGGTCAACCCATGAGAGGTTTGAAGATACAGAGTAATAGAGTCTGAAAACTTAAGAACTGAGCCATTCATACTTACAACAGGAAATAATCGATCTTTTTGGCGGACACAAGGAAACACTGAGTTTTGTTAGCATTAAATTTAACTAGATTATTGCTTCCCATTCGAGAATACGTTGAATGTCTTTGTTGATTGAATTTGCCATTTCAGCTTTAATTTCTTGATTTGACATAGAAGGTGGATTATCACTATGAGTAGACTGAGATGAACTACAGTGAAGAGTGCTATCGTCAGCAAAGCAATGGATGGGGTTAGTTGTTGAAGAAATAAGGTCATTTATGTACAGTAGAAAAGTGTAGGCGCTATAACGGATCCCTGTGGTACGCCGCGTTAATGCTAACTTCTTTTGAAAAAAGCCATCAACTACGACACGTATTCGTATTTTATCAAGGAAACTAGAAACCCAGTTGATGAGCGTATCATTTAACCCAAACGAGGTGAGTTTGGCAAGTAAACACTTATGCCAAACTTGGTCAAATGTGTTTGAGATATCTAAAGCGACTACAACTGTTTCACCGGACTGCTCTACTGTATTGTTCCAAACTTGAGTCACATATGAAAGAAGATCACCTGTTGAACGACTTTGCCTAAACCCATATTGGTGGTCACTAAGGAGTTTGTTAGTTTCAAGCAACGTGAGAAGTTCCTGATTGATGGCTTTTTCCATGATTTTAGACAAAATGGAAGTGATGGCAATTGGTCTGGTAATTTGAGGATCGGTCTTATCACCTTTTTGGGAATAGGTTGAACATTTGCTAACTTCCATGATGAAGGAATTCCCAGAAGATATAGAGATCGTATAGAGCTTAGATAGGACTGGTACTAGTTCGGGGAACATTTCTTTAAGACAATAGCTGGGATACCGTCTAGGCCAGTCGCCTTATTGAGATCAAGCCTACTGATGATCGATTCCAAGAGCTTGTACCGAAAATGAATTGGTTTCATAGCGTATGAAGAAGAGTTGACTAGGGGCACATCTTTTCCAGAATCATTGAGACACGAGTTTGATGCAAACAAATCCACAAAAACGTTGGCTTTGTCTACAGAATCAGCAACTACCGATCCGTCAATAGATGTTAGGGGGAATGAAGATGTTCCAAAGTTTTTACTAATGGCTTTAGCTAAAGACCAAAATTTACGACTGCCTAAAGGAGATGTAGCTAGTTCATTGCATTTTCGTTGTTCGAACAACTTTTTAGTTTTAGTGATGACACTTTTGCAGATATTTCTAGCACCAACGTATTCTACATGACTGTCAACCGATTTATTAGATTTCCATTTAATGTAACATTTATTTTTAAAGATATTGCATCAGCGGAAGCCTACTTGAACCCGGGTTGGGAACGTAAAGGACCTGTACTCCATTCCCATGATGATGACTTCAGATACTGAAAGAGCGATGTCCGAAGAAGAGGACGACTTAAAACAATATTCACGCCATGGAAAGGTTGCAAAGAAATCCCGTAAATCACTCCATCGAGCTGACTTAAAACACCACAAGGTTCTATCGGTTTTGCGAACAACAGTGGAATTAGGTACAGTAGAAATGATTTTATTAGACAATGGTCGGAAAGACCTAAAGGCGAAAGAACGGAAGTTTTATAAACAAGAAGGTTTGATGTAAGAAAGAGATCTAGAAGATGTGGAGTATGGTTAGGGTTATCAGGGATTCTTGTGGGTTCAGAAATCATTTGTGTGAGATCACATGAAATAGCAAATGTTTCTGCACTATGACCAGCGGATTTGTAGTAGATGAAAATTGAAGCCAATTAGAGTTATGAACATTAAAATCGCCTACAAATGAGATATCGCAAGATGGAAACTGAGACAGGAGATAGTCAACTTTCATACTAAAGTAATCGAAGAAGTCTTGAAAGTTGCTGTCATTAGGAGACCTATAAATACAACAGTAGAATTTCACAAAATTAGGACCAGAATGTTTAAACCAAATCACGTCAAAATTTTTGTTTTCTAAGGAAGAAACCCTCTTGCAAGCAATTCTGTCCTTGATGTAGGCACATACGCCTCCTTTATATCGAAAGTTAGAGTGAAGGTGGTATTGAGGAAATTGCAAGTCGGGTGACTCGGAGCTTTCAGAGGAGACTTGTGTTTCAGATAGAAACAAAATATCAGGTTGTAATTGTTCAAGATGTTGGTGAATAGCATTAAGATTAGACCTGATACCGCGGATGTTGCAGTAGTGAATCAGAAAGTTGATACTTTCGATGACCGAGGTCGCTTGGGTCCTGCCCTCCCGGACATCCGAATGGGGCAGGATTTTACGTCCGGAATTTATAACCCTAGAAACCACGGCCATCTTATTTTTTAATTTGGGACTTTTAATCCGATAGGAAGACAGTGAGGGCGAGAAGGAAGAATAAGGATGAGAATCGATTAAGGATGATGGAAAAGGTAACCGGCAGCCCTTACCGAGCTCAGAAAATTAGAGACCCAATATTAAGGAGCCCATGGTAAGGGTGGTGGTACCTCCCCGGCTGGCATGGAGTATACATGTCTACCACCTCCAAAATTATTATTAATTTTATTAAATACATAAATGAAAAGTTTACATCGAGTAGGATTTGTACCTACGACCTGCACTTTGCATTAATTATAATATATTAACTAAATACTTTACACTTAAACTTTAAATGATAATACCTCAAACATCGAAGTTTATTGTAATTGCGAATTTATGACATGGTTCGATTACTACTCGTAAGAAGAATCATGAAGAAACTTACGAGAGCTACAAACAAGAACATTAACATTTACATTGATAGTATAATTTAAGTTTAAAATTTAACTTTAGCATTATAATTCTTATTGAAAAACCAACTGTTTGCAAAAATGAACAGAATACAGTAACCCAATCTGTGATAAAATTCAGTTCGGGTGTTTTCTAACTTTCTTTGGTGATGCTGTTTAAAGAGTGTAATTTTGACACGAAGTTCGTCGAAATTGTTAGCATGTTCACGCCTGTGCCCATAAATTTGCTGGGTTACATATCCCCAAATAAAAAAGTCGTTCGGCGCGATATCAGGTGGGCGAGAAGGATATTTAATAGTACCTTTTCCACTAATAATACAGTTAGGGAACGTAGCTTCCAAAAACTGTTGAATTCTTATTGCAGTATGAGGACAGCCATCTTCTTGATACCAAATGTCATCAAAATTTATATTGAGGCGTTGAACAGCTCATAGCAGGATTTCATTTCACATTTCCTGGTGTTTATTCCTTTCGTAACGCAAAAATCTATCAAATCTGGTTGTTTTCATCGGTCTGTACGCCAGTACGTTGGCTCCCCGGTACTTAAGAGATTCATGTTACTTTGTTGCATCGCCGCTAACATTCGTCTTCCGTCTTTCCGTGTCACTCTGGAATCCCAACTGTTTGTGTTTTGCGTTGAAGGCGCCTCCAGCAATTAATCTGTTGCCTAATGTATTAAAGTACTATAAATAGTCTTTCTTCTTGATATTGTATTTCGGGGGACAGTAAACTGCTGAGATCTTTAGAGTTGTTATTTTTTCTTCTACTGCTGTTGTGGTAGATTGTAAATATTCTTTGCTGTAATTTTGTAGTTCATACAATTTGATATTTTCCCTAACTACAATTTCCGAACCACCATGGGCTGTACCGTCTGTAGTAATGACCATATATTGGCTCGCTTGTTTGATTGTTTTGTAGTTGTTCGTTTGGATTTGTTTTTTGTGCATAGGTAGATCCTTGCGGTACAATTTGTGCGTGTGGTGTTTCTTTGTCTTAGTTGGGGATAGAGTTTTTGTTGTAATTGTTTATATGTGATACAGCCCTTGTAATCTGCGGGATGGTTTTCGTTGCAATTAGCGCACTTTACCTGTTTGTCTTTTATTTTACGAGGGCATTCTGTGGTGTGGTAGGGCTCAATACATTTCACACATCTCGGATTCTTTTGGAAAAAGTTTTTGGCATGCCGTATCTTTCGCATCTGAGACATTGTGGAATTATTCCTTTTGCGTGTGGCGCTTCAAAGACGACACTTGTGTTCATAAATAGGTTTGTGTTGAATGTTTCTTTATTATTCTCTTTTTGCTCTAAGTCTATGAAGAACACTGACATGGGGTCTTTTGTTTTCCTATGTCTTGCACTCCATACGCTTTTTACTTTGTGTCCCATAGCTTCTACATTTTGCTTGATTTGGATTCGAAAATGTAAATTTTCACTATTATTGCACATACTTAGAATATTCAGCTTTTTTTAATGGTGTATGCATATTTTACATAAATCTATACGTTTCGATAACAATTACAGTTGTTGTCCTCAGTAGCGCTTTAATAATTGTTTAAGAAGTTATATATGAAAACGCAAACATAGGCTTGCTATTAATATAACAGTTCGATAAACGTATAAAGCAACTATTAAATCTAATTTTACTAATGAATAACTAGCTCCTTAATAAAATTAAATATTATAATTATTTCTGGAATTAGCCCAAAATACTCTACAGAAAGTGTATCAGCTGGCTTTTGAAAATCACTAAAGCCGTAGTGCACTGGGTGCGAGGGTGGGTTAACCGTACAGCACAGAGATACCTAAGGCGCCAAGTAGTTTTAGATAAAACAGCCCTTATGTTCCGAAGTGGGGAAGTGAAGCTGTAAGAGAACACATAAGTACATATTAAAATAAGTGAAACACAATAATCAAGAAAACGCAATGAAGGTCAAACTACGAGAGATGTGCAGTATTTGTGGTCCCTAGCATACATGGCTTTAAAATATGTTTTCCGTAATAACCGCACTTGTTTTGTTGTTTTATTGACAAACAAACTGCCAAATTTTGTTAGTCGAGCTTTAATAGTGTCAAAGTTGTACAAGTTGAAAGTAGTGGTTGCACGAAGATTTTGGGAAATGGAAAAAAGTGAGCTTCGTCATCAAGTACCTACAAGAGGAAGGTTTAACTCCTGAACAAATTCATACAGGTATGGTTAGCGTGCTTGGAGATTCTGCTCCTTCCTATTAAGTAGTAAAAAAATGGTCTCGATCGTTCAAATGTGGCAGAACAACCTGCGGACATGCAAAAGGTGCTGGTCGGCCGCATTCTGCGTGTACTCAAGAAAACATTGATCTCGTCAATTACATGATCAGAGAAGATCGTAGATGGATAACAAGATGTGTAGCGGAGATAGCAGGCCTTTCAAATGATACGATTGGAACCATAATAAATGACTGTTTAGGGCTTCATATGGTGTCAGCAAGATGAGTACTCCGAATGTTGACGCCCGAACAAAAGCGTTTGAGAATCACTTCTTCAATAGCCAATTTCGTCTTGTTTAATCGTAAGTCTAAATGTTTCTTCGAACGTTACGGTTGATGAAAGTTGGGTTTATCACTTCGATCCCGAGTGCAAACAACAAAGTATGGAGTAGCGTTATCCAGGATCTCCCCCTTCACGCAAATTTCGTGTACAGGCTTCAGCCAGCAAGATAATGGCTGCAGTTCTTTAGGATGCCGAAGGAATTTTACTGCTGGATTTGTGGACACACATCACTAGGTCAATATTACGCACCATTTTAGTTCGTTATTGCATTAAAGAAAAAACACCCTAGTCCCAGTGATTTTATTTATTTCCAAAGCTAAAGAGAGTCTTCGGGCAACAAAATTTGAGAGCGATGACGCAGTTATGGCAGCAGTGCAGGACTTCTGCTGTGATTACGACTCCGAGTTTTTCAAGAAAGGTGTTGCTATGCTTGAAGATGGGTGGAATATGTGTCTTCCGATTCAAGGGGACTATGTTGAAAAATATATTATTAGTATTACTAGTATTCTATACTAGGGTGATTAGATACTGTACATCACTCATAAATAGTGATATTTATCAAATTAAAATAAATAAACAGTATATTTACAACGTTAAATTGTAGGGAAAAACAGAATTTGTATCAAATTTAGAATTTAATAATAATATTAAAGTCAATTACGCCTTGTCTTTAAGGCTAAGTTACTATATTAAAAAAAAAGAAAAACTTATAAAGGTAAATTGTAAAACACCGAATTAAATCAGTAAATTGCCTGCTTTAACTAATGAAGGTATGTGACATTCCTTACCGATATGAAGGTATGTGACATTCCTTACCGATATGAAGGTATGTGACATTCCTTACCGATACGAACTGTACACAACATGTAATACGTATAGCTGCGCTGACTCATTGTCAGTAAACATGTTCAAATTTTTGGTTAACTAAACACATGTTTTATACTAGTGAGACAGTGATATTCCCTTACAAAAGGTTATAAAGTCCGATTTTGTTTTTATTTTATTATGAAAAATAATTTAAGTAAAACCTAAGGATACGAAAAACAATTAAGTCATGACTAACTAGTCTTTCTCCATGTTTATGCTTTTCATCAGTTGTGAAATTAGGTGCGTTAAAGAATCAATACGTAGTGTTTGATAATAGCGAAAGGAAATCTTTTTTGGATCACAAAGGGATTATTACAAATTATTTTTATAGCTCAGATTCTGAATGGCAACCTATAAATCTGGGAATTAAAACTATCCAATTTTCAAAATCGGTGATAGACAGATAATAAAGATAGATGATGTAGGATTATATAAAATATTTTAGGGGTTAGAAGGTTAAGTGGAGTTATTGTGAGATACAGTTATCACCTGGGGTGGTAGAGGTACACGTGGAATTGGCTAAAGTACTGAAGTAGTGATATGTGAATAACATTTTTAAACAGTCAATATGTGGATGTGCTACGCAGCTGAATCGTGTAGCAAAGCGGTAGATGCACATATGGAGGTAGAGCGTTTAATTCAACATTTGTCGGTATTGACTTTGATGCTGAATATGAGGCAGTATATGGTTTAGGACGATACAATATGGAAGACCAATGTAATGTAATGATCTCATAAAGAAACATGAAAATGGTAAAATTATGTAAACGGCATTTAAAGGGTCGATATTGTTTGACTTATTTAGTATAACAGTTAAATACGGCACAATTAGGAGATTTTACGATAGTCTTAATGCAGTGGGAAAAGAGCAAAACCAGCGAGGATGATGAGGGGGGGAGAACAAGAGCATTAGCAAGCCGTTAAGTATATTTTCTAAATTAGAGAAGACCAATTAATTAATTCCACATCCTGTTTAAGATTATGAAAGTGTGTAAAACATTTATTGCTGGCAAATGTCTCAAAATACAATTTTGTGTATTAGGGTTATGGTATTTTATTGTATAATTTAAAATTTGTATTTGGTTGTTTAAAAAAATAAAGATTTTTGAATTTATGAGGATATGTAGCTTTGTATATAAGTTGTAGATTTTGTAACAATCTCGAACAATGTCTCAAAATAGAAGGATCTCAAATCCTGATATAAAAACTTTAAGGAAAGCTGAATGTATGGCGAGTAAAAATTATAACGAAACAATGAAGATACCTGTTAAGAACCATTCTGATGTTTCGTGGACCACATTAGATGAAAATCAATTGAAGGGAATTGAATGTGAGAAGCCAATTATAAACAAAATAGACATGATCCGGTAAGGGTATTACAAAATGTGAACTGACACATCAAACTCCCTTAAATTAAAAAAAATATACATCTTGTATTAAAATTGTTTTTTTTGTATTGTAATTCATGCAAATAAAAAACTTATTCAACAATATGTATGTTAATATGTTTTGGTTGTGTACAGACGAATATAATAAACTACAAGTTAAAAAAAAAGATTTATTAATTATAATTTCATTACAAAATTATCATATAAATAATATACATTAGATAAAGCACAACTACAAATGTTTTGTGTATGAAAAAAACGTGATTTCAATGTCAATAAAGTAGGTTCTTCTTCAAACTCCGCAGTGGGTTGCGTTACATTTTTTTAACATAATTTTTCTCGTTCTTTAACGTACACCTCATTTGTTGTCAATATTAATTCACAAAGTATACGTATGAATAGAAGTGAAAAGGTATATCCGTATCTCTATCTAATAAATTGATGATTGTGAGTTTACCCAGTTGGCTTATTTTTGAAATTCACTATCTAAGGTGTGCCATGGAAAAGGAGGCTTAAGTACGTAATAAGCAACTTTCTCTCCATTACATATATATATATATATATATATATATATATATATGTCAGATAGAGATTTATAGACATAAATGCATGTCAACGTTCTATAAAAATGTCGATAATACAGTTTGAGCATTTTCAATCATATTTATTTAATTGTTAGATTTATTTCGCTTTACATTAAAAACTTGACAAAGAAAATTTATGTAAAATTAAATTTTCTTCAAAAAATATAGTTTTTCTTGTAAAATTAAATGTTATTCAGATAATGAGAAAATTTGAAAACTGACAGTTAAATTCTACTTTGCGAATTTTTGCGGCTAAATTACGCGTCATATCAAAATATTCCGTAGAACATAATTAGTCCATGTGCTTAAGGTCTATATCTCGGTATTTTTGTATCTTTGAAATATTCAGCTGCTTTAGAAATATTTCATGAAAACCAAAAACTGAACCTAATAAACCCCCTCCCGCCGCTGGATTTCTTCCAAAATCCAATCAGCTCTAAGCCAAATGAAAACAAGCTTAAATACAAAATTTCAAATACGTAGGTATTTTCGTTCTGGAGTTATCGTTATCGGGGTACTAACATACATCCATACCCCCGTCCGCCCACCCACCCAATCAACCCACCCACCCTACCCTCCCGCCCTCCCGCCCACACACACACACACACGCACGCAAGTACGCACGCACGCACGTGCCCACACACACACACACACACGTAGTGAAAAAAAAGTCGATTGCATAACCTTCTATACCTATATGTAGGTTGGAAGATAAAATTTAAACCGATTACATAGCTTTCCCTTTATACGTACGCATAAGAGAAAGCAAAATTATAATGTATTGCATAGGAAGGTAGAACGAACGGAAATGAAGTAAGTGAGTTTAGCTCGCGTTGCGCAAAGAACAACAAAAATTGATGTGGCTAAGACAGTCATTATAGACGGTAACGATATATCAACGGATTCTTGTAATTATGTGCACTAAGGAGAAAATATCGACAAATTTAGTTATTGAAAGAAAAAGAAATGCCTAAAGATACCAACGTAATGTAAATATATTTACCAATAATAACACAAATTCAAAACTTAAATTAAGGTAACGATAGCCAAGAATTGGCATGTTACAAGTTGCAAATTTCTACCTTGAAAATAGTGCATCGAGGAAAGTAATGGTGTCGGTCATATTCCAAGTACGTAAAAACTTAAATCACTTTTTCGTGCGCGCATTAAGTATGTATATAGTTTTAGGTTTCACAGCGAACTATTCCAGACATCACGAAGGTAAGAGATTAAGATTTAAAGTCGATATATTGTGGTAAACGTGAAAAATTTGAGTTTTCGGATTTCACCTTTCGGAAAGATCTATAACGACTAATTTAACAATTTAATTCGAAAAATGAATATTTATGTTTGGACAATTCTGTAGAATTTTGAAATCAGTCGGTTACAAACACAAAAGTCTCAATGGACAGGATATTTTATATAAAATTAAATACGTCATTGTATCCAAAATTAAGTTTTTGACAAAATTTCTGGTTTCAAGTTCAGGCCAAGATGTCAGATTTGTGTACCTATACGAAACGTGGATCTATTCAAATGGTTCTTATATCCACCGTTGGCTACGAACAAAAAAGCACGCACGCACGCACGCACGCACGCACGCACGCACGCACGCACGCACGCACGCACGCACGCACGCACGCACGCACGCACGCACGCACGCACGCACGCACGCACGCACGCACGCACGCAACGCACGCACGCACGCACGCACGCACGCACGCACGCACGCACGCACGCACGCACGCACGCACGCATACACGCACGCACCACGCACGCACAAACGCACGCACGCAAAGCACGCACAATATACGCACCAGCACGCAAGCACACACAATTGCAGCAGCACGCAGCAACGACAACAAAACACAAACACAAACAACAAACAAAAAAAAAAAACAAAAAATACAAAAATAAAACAAAAAAAAAAAAATAAAATATATACAACAAACATATATAATAAATATATAATATATATATTATATATTATATAATAATATATAAATATATATATATAAAATATAATATATTATATAAAATAAATATATATATATAATAATATATATAAATATATATATATATATATATATATAAAAAATATTATAATATATATATATAAATAATATATATATTTATATAATATTTTAAATATAAATTATATATATATATAATATATAAAATATATATATTATTATAATTATATATTATATATATATATATATATATATAATATATATAATATATATATATATATATATAATATAAAAATATATATATATTATATATAATTAATATATATATATATATATATATATTATAAAATAAATATATATATATAAATATATATATAATTTTATATTTTTTAAAAAAATATTTAATAAATAATATATATATAATAAAATATATATATAAAATAAAAAAATAAAAATAAAAATAATAAAAAAAAAAAAAAAAAAAAAAAAAACAAACAAAAAAAAAAAACAACAACACACACCAACAACACACACAATATTGTTTAAAATAATATTTATTTAGAAAATAGGGTTTTTGAAAAAATTGCTTTGGTATTTAATGGGTTACCACTTGTAGATATAACAATTAAAATTATTAACCTGGACAAATTGGAAATTTTCCAATTTTCAAAAGGATGATTATGATATGTTAATTGTAAGATGCGGGGATAATTTGAAATGGATTATCGTTAAAAAGTATAAATGCATGAATTCATGTTTCTCAAATTTGTAAGTTTGGAATTATATTTAGGTCTGGTTTTAAGACAATATTTTTAATTGAATCACTTAACCTTTAATTATATTTTATTGTGGATAATTTTAAATTTCTAATTTTATCAACATTCAATGTTTAGATACAGAATGAAGTCCCATTTTTAACGTGAATTAATTGCCTCAATATGCTTTTTTTTATGGTAAAATACCTAGCTAATCACAAAAATTGAAAACTATGTATTTTATTACCAATCAGGTTAGGGTTAAATTAAATTAAATACAACTTGGTGCTACGCATTGTTAACATTAGGCTGATATTTGAATTCTGATTTATGTTCAAGAAATACCAATAAATGACCCATATTACAGGTAATGTTTACTTATATTAGTGTTAAAAACACAAAAATAGAAATCAGTAAAAGATAGTTTATAATATTAGCCATTATCTACCCTTTAGTATATTTAATTCTGATTAAATTTCGTCTCCTTAAAAAGACCATGAGGTCACTTTATTTAATAATAAAGTGTATGTAACTAGCATAAAAACATTCTTTATAAAATGGATGAGGGGAACCATATGAAAATCATGTACTAATTTTTATTTTATTTGGAAAATTATACAATTATGCAGTAAAAATAAGTAAATGAATTAAAATTGTTTTTTTTCATTCATTGTTTCCTAAGAAATTTGAAATATGTCTTAGTGTATCAGCATTGAATACATGTAATGTGCCTTTAATTTAGTGATATTAAGAAATTAAAAACTTTTTTGTTCTTTTTTCAATGCAAAGAATCTATTCCTGAAATAAATAAAAATTATGAAGTGATTGATAGATTTGTTTTAAATAGTTTACTATACAAGCTGGGACAAATAAGGATCGATTGTTACTTTGTACAAATAGTAATGAATTTTTAAAATTATCCCGCACATGTATGGACTAAGCTAGACATGAATTAGATCGATCCAAATAGAACAAGGTAATGTAACACGTAAGTAAATAGATTCTAAGAATGTGGTGTAGATGTCATAAAATAAGTTATAACTGGAAAATTTTGTTTTGGTAGGATATTTTAATTATGAGTATGGAAGGCAAATTACAATGACAAGGATTATTTAAACTTTGAAATTATCATGGTTAACCTTTGTAATATTTTCAAAAGATTAACTTTAAATTGCAATTGAATAATTATTCCTGATTCCCAATTAAAACAAGTTTAATTACAAAAGAATTGTTTACTAGTCTAACATTAACTGTAATAGTAAAATAATTGCTTTCAATAGCTAAGCCATTTTTACAAACTACAGAGGTTCAGAAACTAAATATATTTCAATTAGATGAAGAAGATTAGACTGTTCACTATCCCTTATTAGCATGTATAACTCTTAAATTTGTTTTGTTATTTTTTATATTATTAGTTTCACCTGAAGACAATTTTCTTCAAGAAAAAGTCAATTTTTAACTAAAGCAGAATTTTGAGTCACATCAAAATTGTAGATAGATTTTGTTGGAAATGAAATTGATCACATTATTGTCATTTGCAAAATTAATTGTAGGTTGTTGATGATAAGTGGAATGACTTTTGTTTAAATATTTCAAAACTTAAATCGGAAAGGGTTTAAACTGATTGCCTTTCATTATACATTTGATGAAATTCATCTTATACATTGGGATGTCTGCACAAAGGGTCATTACACATCTTTTGGCTAAGAACAATTGATAATTCAACAGTATTTAATGTAACAAATTAAAAAAATTTAAAAATAATCAAATGGTTTTATCATGCTCTCAAAAATAACTTTAATATCAATCGTCGATTTTATTATATATTTGTACATTCATCAAATACATTCACAAATTATTTATTAATTAAATTACAATTCACTTTTAAGTTTTTTTTTTGCTATTTCATTCTTAACAGAAACTTTAAGTTTGAGAGAGGATTGGGATTTTTTAAAATGCATTCAAACAATCCTTTTCCAGGGACATCTCGTTCTTAACGAACAGAAAAATATTTTAGTAACATTCTTTTTCTTGATCACCCATATTGTACTTTTTTGTTTAGGCTCTAAAACAAAAAAAAATAGGTACAATAGAACTTTATATTGGATTCCCCGTATTTTACATACAAACCCAAATATTGGTCATAGGGACAAAATTAAGACAATTGTTTGGTTTTTGACTAAAAGTTCTTAGGAAGACAAAATATAAATAAAAATTTATCCTTTTTAAATAAATTGTTTTGAATATACAGTACTTATCTTTTGGGTATTACATTTGTATTTTTGGTTTATCTTATATAAATTTAAACGTTTTGATAACAATAACAGTTATCATTCTCGTAAATGAGGTTTATATTTATGTTTTCATATTGCATAAATTTATTTCACAAATCAATTAATTTTTAAAGTATTATTATAGTTTAGTGAGGACGATAATAATTTGTGGAAACATTTAAATTTGTAAAATATAAATAATTATATCATAGAGTTTGTTTTAATTTTAATATCATGCTTAGCTCTGTGATTAAATTCACATATTTTTGTCCATTTTGAGCCCCATAATTCACAAAACAACTTTTACCTAACCTTTTTTAACTCAATGTTGTCTTAGTTTTATCCCTAGAAACAGTAAAGTGTTGAGTAAATAAAGACACTTTGTATCATGCGTTTATTTTTTTGTAAATAGCTTTTTGTGAAAATTTTAACATCATGTTGTTGTTAAAAGCTGAAGTTTAGATTATAATTATTTGTTTTGATTTTCAAACCTTCCTCTTCATCATCCATATTTTGATTTTTTCTAAATTGCTTTTTTATAATTACTAAAATTACTTCCTTTTTTATTCCAAATTCATTCTACTTTGTCTTGTTCCAAGTCTTTTCGTTTTTTCACCCATTACCTACATCTTTTTCTTTTTCAAAACTTTCTTCTTTATCTATTCTCACTGTTACTTTTTCCTTGCTCAAAATCTTCTGTTTCATCAAATTTTTTCTGATTATCAACACTACAAACATCTTAAAAAAAAAATAAAAAAAAAATAAACTATACCATCAATGTGTATTTTTTTTACACTATACTTGTTTTTTATCTACTGCCATTAACAATCTTTACATTTGTAAGTTCCACTACACTTTCGTATTCAAAATTGGATGCCTAAAAATCATGACCTAGATGTCCGGCTAACCAATCATACTCGTTATCAGTTAAATTAAAACCTATAAAAGTGCATACCATAAAAAAGAAGCATTATATGTTGTACAGAATGTTTTACCAATTTTATATAAAATAAAACAAAACTCACCTGAAAACTGTTGTATGTATTTGCGTAGTCACTAGTTATTAATTGAGCATTTCTAATCTTGCATTATTACAAATCTTGTAAAGGCAGTCATGACCTTCATTGGTCGAAGAATTTCTTAGTAAAAAAAATTTTCTTTAAAACCCACATTTGTATTATTTGAAACAGTTCTATTGCCACTTTAGTTTCATTAGTATTAAAGGTACCTTTCCTCTTTTACCTTCTATTTCCACCATAGAAATTTTTAATTTTCTTTCAAAGGGTGTCATAGAGTTTTAGTTTCGATCGTTGTTTGCAATGACCAATCGGTTTGGAAAGGTAATTTTGTACAGTAATTTGGAAGCCCCTTGAACGTCTTTATTAAACAAAAATTTTGCTAATGTATATGAAGCTAAATTTTCCAAATTATACTCTTATGTTTTTCCAAAATTGAGTATATTTTACAAATTATTGCAAAATTCATTTAGTTTGACCAAGTCATAGTAAGTGGTAGGAGTTCAGTTTATTCATTTTACGTTTATAAATTTAAAGCGTTTGACAAAATTCTAATACTCCACCCAATTCCATTAGATTTAGGAATGATGTTAAAATTTGATCCTGGCTTAAATTCATTTGTTTGGTACTTGTCTTTCAATTGAGACAATTTTAACGCATATCCTATCTTAATGCCAACGATGGTATTGAAAATAGGGAATTCTACTTGATTTAACAAAGTATTTTGGTAGCTTGTACAACTAAATCAAACTTGTCAGCCCTAAGAAAATTACTTAAGGAAGCCTTTGAATCTTTTAAACTGTAAAGCAAGTAGAAGACGACCTGAAAATAATTTTTTAAATCATTGTCTTTAAAAAATATAGCATCCTTGTCACCAAAATAAAGCAGCTTTACTAATAAATATTAGTGTCCAGTTAAAAAAACATGAATATGTAAAATTTAACGCAATGTTTACATTCTGTTCACTTATTATTTACTTATAAATGTTGTTCTGGAATGTCATTTTCAACAGATGAGAAAGAACTATTTATATGCCATTATTTAAAAGCTAAGTATTTACTTTTGTCCAATAACTTTAGTAAATTAAAATAAACATAAAAAAATAAATTACTCATTTTTTCATTGATTGCCGTATTAATTCAACTTGAGTTTAATTTTGAATAACATTCAAAGCTCATTATCAAGGTATCATGTATAACGTAACCAATATCATCATTTTATTCTCGTCCCAAATGTTGAAGAAATGATGATGAATATCTTTTCAAAACTTGAATAAAGTTGCATTGCTTTCTGCTACTATATTTTTATTCAAATCCAATTTTATAGGGGTAGGGCCCATGCCAGCCGGGAGGTAAACCCTTACCATGGGCTCCTTAATATTGGGTCTCCGATTTTCTGAGCTCGGTAAGGGCTGCCGGTTACCTTTTCCATCATCCTTAATCTATTCTCATCCTTATTCTTCCTTCTCGCCCTCACTGTCTTCCTATCGGATTAAAAGTCCCAAATTAAAAATAAGATGGCTGTGGTTTCTAGGGTTATAAATTCCGGACGTAAAATCCTGCCCCATTCGGATGTCCGGGAGGGCAGGGATTCACTACTGCAACATCCGCGGTATCAGGTCTAATCTTAATGCTATTCACCAACATCTTGAACAATTACAACCTGATATATTGTTTCTATCTGAAACACAAGTCTCCTCTGAAAGCTCCGAGTCACCCGACTTGCAATTTCCTCAATACCATCTTCACTCTAACTTTCGATATAAAGGAGGCGTATGTGCGTACATCAAGGACAGAATTGCTTGCAAGAGGGTTTCTTCCTTAGAAAATAAAAATTTTGACGTGATTTGGTTTAAACATTCTGGTCCTAATTTTGTGAAATTCTACTGTTGCATTTATAGGTCTCCTAATGACAGCAACTTTCAAGACTTCTTCGATTACCTTAGTATGAAAGTTGACTATCTCCTGTCTCAGTTTCCATCTTGCGATATCTCATTTGTAGGCGATTTCAATGTTCATAACTCTAATTGGCTTCAATTTTCATCTACTACAAATCCGCTGGTCATAGTGCAGAAACATTTGCTATTTCATGTGATCTCACACAAATGATTTCTGAACCCACAAGAATCCCTGATAACCCTAACCATACTCCACATCTTCTAGATCTCTTTCTTACATCAAACCCTCTTGTTTATAAAACTTCCGTTCTTTCGCCTTTAGGTCTTTCCGACCATTGTCTAATAAAATCATTTCTACTGTACCTAATTCCACTGTTGTTCGCAAAACCGATAGAACCTTGTGGTGTTTTAAGTCAGCTCGATGGAGTGATTTACGGATTTCTTTGCAACCTTTCCATGGCGTGAATATTGTTTTAAGTCGTCCTCTTCCGGACATCGCTCTTTCAGTATCTGAAGTCATCCTCATGGGAATGGAGTTATTTCCGAAAAACAGTACCGTGTAGGTCATTCACGTTCCCAACCCTGGTTCAATAAGGCTTGTTCTGATGCAATATCTTTAAAAATAAATGTTACATTAAATGGAAATCTAATAAATCGGTTGACAGTCATGTAGAATACGTTGGTGCTAGAAATATCTGCAAAAGTGTCATCACTAAAACTAAAAAGTTGTTCGAACAACGAAAATGCAATGAACTAGCTACATCTCCTTTAGGCAGTCGTAAATTTTGGTCTTTAAAAGCCATTAGTAAAAACTTTCGAACATCTTCATTTCCCTGACATCTATTGACGGATCGGTAGTTGCTGATTCTGTAAACAAAGCCAACGTTTTTGTGGATTTGTTTGCATCAAACTCGTGTCTCAATGATTCTGGAAAAGATGTGCCCCTAGTCAACTCTTCTTCATACGTTATGAAACCAATTCATTTTCGGTACAAGCTCTTGGAATCGATCATCAGTAGGCTTGATCTCAATAAGGCGACTGGCCCAGACGGTATCCCAGCTATTGTCTTAAAGAAATGTTCCCCGAACTAGTACCAGTCCTATCTAAGCTCTATACGATCTCTATATCTTCTGGGAATTCCTTCATCATGGAAGTTAGCAAATGTTCAACCTATTCCCAAAAAGGTGATAAGACCGATCCTCAAATTACAGACCAATTGCCATCACTTCCATTTTGTCTAAAATCATGGAAAAGCCATCAATCAGCAACTGCTCACGTTTCTTGAAACTAACAAACTCCTTAGTGACCATCAATATGGGTTTAGGCAAAGTCGTTCAACAGGCGATCTTCTTTCATATGTGACCCAAGTTTGGAACAATACAGTAGGCAGTCCGGTGAAACAGTTGTAGTCGCTTTAGATATCTCAAAGGCATTTGACCAAGTTTGGCATAAGTGTTTACTTGCCAAACTCACCTCGTTTGGTTAAATGATACGCTCATCAACTGGGTTTCTAGTTTTTGATAAAAGACGAATACGTGTCGTAGTTGATGGCTTTTTTTCAAAAGAAGTTAGCATTAACGCGGGCGTACCACAGGGATCCGTTATAGCGCCTACACTTTTTCTGCTGTACATAAACGACCTTATTTCTTCAACAACTAACCCCATCCATTGCTTTGCTGACGATAGCACTCTTCACTGTAGTTCATCTCAGTCTACTCATAGTGATAATCCACCTTCTATGTCAAATCAAGAAATTAAAGCTGAAATGGCAAATTCAATCAACAAAGACATTCAACGTATTCTCGAATGGGAAGCAATAATCTAGTTAAATTTAATGCTAACAAAACTCAGTGTTGCCTTATGTCCGCCAAAAAGATCGATCATTTCCTGTTTAAGTATGAATGGCTCAGTTCTTAAGTTTTCAGACTCTATTACCTGTTGGGTATGACTGTATCTTCAAATCTCTCATGGGTTGACCATCTTCTGTCAGCTACCAAAACAGCTGCTCGTAAAATAGGCTTTTGTACAGATCTAAGCAGTACTTTACCTCTCGACAACTCCTTCTGCTGTATAAGGCCCAAATTCGGCCTCATCTGAATATAATTCTCATTTGTTTCCCCCAATACGCTCTCGATATCGTTGATCGTATTCAAAAGAGGATTAGGCTTATAAATGACCCGTCCTTAACTTCTCACATACAGTCCCTTGAGCATAGAAGGATGGTTTCAGTTCTTTCTTTGTATTATCGTTATTACAACGGCTATTGTGTGGTGAATTACATTCTTTGATAATCTCCGGCTATCTTTGGAGAAACACTCGGTTCGCTCATTCACATCATCAGTATGCAGTACAAATTCCACTTGTCGTACCAAACGGGCGCAATCCACTTTTTTCTACACGGCTTCTAAACTCTGGAATGATCTCCTAGTTCCTGTTTTCCTCACTTATGATATGGAAAATTTAAGGTAGCTGTTATAGGCATCTATTGGCAATTATTATCCTCTATCCATCCTCCTAAGTGTTCCTGAGTGCTTTAGCACGATAGGCCTAATTTAGCCTGTTCAGGTCCACAATCATAAAAAAAAGTCTTTATTACCTTTGAGAAGCAGTTTTTATGATTAAATGTTTCTTCAGAAAAGGCAGTATACAAGGACCATATTGTAAAAAGATAATTTTCCTTGGCTTGTGTTCCTAGTATTAATTCTCCTTTTTTTTAGGACATCACAATTGTTTTTCCAGAAATAATTTCAGCAAAACTGCTTTCTAGATTTTACTTTTTTTTTAAAATTTCAAAGTAGTTTATTAGAATCTTTTTAAATCCTTTAATGAATGCATTTAAACAAATAAAAAATGTTTTATTTTCAAACGAGTTCCATTATCCTTTTTTAATTTTAATTATATTGACATTAGATTTATATTTGTTTTCCGAAATCAAAACAGTTTTAATTATTTATGAACATTTTCAAAAGATAGTAAAAACCAAAAATTTTATAAAATTTAAAATACAATTTATTGATAAGTGTAAAATTTTACTTTATAAAATATTTTGTATGCTTTGTAATAAAAAATTGTCAAATTGACATTTTATGTTACATATTTTTCTTTGTTCAATAAAAGCTAAATATTAAAATTGTGAATTTTAATTTTCCGTTTAAAAAAGAAAAAATTTATTTAAAAATTTTGATGGTGAATTGTTTTTAAAACCGATTTTTTTTAAAACATTAAAAAATTAACACTTAAATTTTTTTTTCCAAAAATATATGAAAATTTTCTGAAATATTATCTTCACCCTTGTCTTCCAAATTAGTTTGTAAATTGATATCCTGAATTATTGAACTTTTCTTTACAATTAATATTATTGTTCTGTTTTTCATTAGATTGCATCCAATGATTAAATTCATAATTTGCTGATATATATTAATCCTGCTAATGTCGGTTCTGTTTTCTATTTTTTTACATGGAAAAACGTAATTTATTTTTGAAAAATGCTCATTTTTCATACGATGTTGAAACTTCAGGTTATTAAGCTTTTTCTTCTAGAATGTTTTAAATCTAACAAAAAAAAAAATTAGCTAATGAACAAATGATTGAAAATTACGATTATACACAAAATTAAGGTGTTTAACCCTGGGTTTCTAATAGGAATTTTTAAGTAGGGACTTTACGTGTCTTAGGCCATACATAAGGGAAAACAAAAGTGTTCATTATAGTTCATTATTACCTTCATTTGAATTTGATGAACCTCCGACTAAGTGATGTTCATAAATTTTAATTATTCCTTGTTCGTATAACATTATTATATCTGTAATATTAAAATAGGTAGGTAACTTAAAATTTACATATTTTAGAGTAATGAAAACTGTATGTTAAAACATAATTTAGATTGAAATATGTTTTATTAATTCAAATTTATCAAACAATCTAGTGAGTCTTAATCACTTATTAGAAAAATGAAATTTTAAAGGTGTTAATAATCTTTATTTTCAACTTAGTTTTTATTGTTTCAGTTTATTTATTTTTTTTTGTAAAAAGTGGAATTAACGCCATATTTTGAATGGCGGTTGACATAAAATCTGATTGAAAGAAAGTAATTTCATAAAAATACATGACAGGTTATTTTAAGCTAACCCTATAAAGATATTTGTAATCATAATAATTACAAATAGTGGGTATAAAAATATTTATTTATGTGTAATTTAAAACATTGTACGAAAGAGATCATGAATTACAGAATTATATACAGGTGTTGAATAATTTGATTTCTTTGAAAAGTAACCTTGATAATATTGTATACTTAAAATTAATATAAAAACATCAATTAATAAATCTTATCACCTACTTCAAGTATCAAAATTCTGCTTACTTTAGGTTTTTACGAAAGGTGCAATTTAATGTAACCCGTTGTAAATCATATAATCTGAAAACGTTATTAATCCATCGTTTATGTAGTTTACGTAGGTTTTGATTGGTCAAAAACGTTATTATCATTGTTAATGGATAAAAATATTCCTATAAATTATATATATTACTTACCAGTAAATCAATTATCATTTAACCACAGATTACAAAACTCCAAATACAACTGACGTTGAAAAGAAATTTGATATATAGATCATGATGATACCTAATGCGATACCACAACAGTTTGATAATTTTTTAATTTCTGCAGTTTTAGTAAACCAAACAGAATGTTCAAGGTCGAATTGGTGACATTTCAGCCGCAAAATTTGTTATACACTACACATACAGAACAAAGAGAAAAATTTCATATTTAAAACGAGCAAATTAATATTGCAATCGTTTTAATTTTCTTTTTAATTAATTATGGTAGAGTGATTTATATATTAAATATAACTTTTTTGTTAATTGGTCTTTTATATTTTAAATTTTTATGTACATTTTCATCTAATTTAACAGTACCTATAGAAAAAAAGTACTTGGTTTTAAGATTAGGAAAAACCAATGAAGGTTTTGATTTAGAGAAATATACATAATCAAAACAAATTATCTAAATGACAACATTTTTCAAATTTTACAGTGATCTATATAAAATATCGATTAGGTAAATGAGTAACATTAAATAATGAGATTATTTGTCATATTTTTCCAATAAAAAATTAACGATTATAATATTTCTTGAAATAAAATTGTTGTTTACAAAATAGTTATCGCAATTAGTTAAAGTTTTGCTTTCAAAAATTGTTTTTCTGTTTTATGAAATTTTTCATATGACAATGATGAAAAATTTAAGATCAGATTGTTCAGTATTAGTTTATAATTTTTAGTTTTTACTTAATGATCCAAACCAAATTGTTTATTTTTATTCAAAAATATAGACATTTTGTTGCAAAGAAGCTGTTCCATTAGTGTCAACCAGAAATTAATGGGAATTTGATAAAGATACCAGGTGTTATAATTGCACTTTGACAAAAATTTTGCATCTTTTTAAAAAATGCACTGTTAATTTTTCTATCGCATTAAATAAAAAAAGTGTTTTTTTACATATTTTAACGGTAATCAGCCGACTTTTAAGGAAGGGTACAAATTATTTTAAACTGTAATTAATACAAATAAGCATCCAATGGTATTAAATATACCTATAATTTGATGTTTAACAATCAAAATAAATATAATCTCAATTATTTAGTTAATTCAAAATAATGCAAAACCTAGTATAAAATATAATGTAGTTTCGTAATGATATAAATGTATAAAAAATTTGACAAATTTGATTACATGTAACGTGATTTAGTAATAAACACAAGAAAGTATCATAAAATTTTTATATTAAAAAAATATAATGTGTTAAGCAAATGAAAAACCAATTCCTGATATCTTGTGTTTAAGAGTAATAAAAAAACCAAACAAAATATTGTATTACCTCGCAGAAAAAAATTCGTTAAATATAGTAATGCAATGTAGTTAGATTATTATACCCAAACATTGCATTTTTTATAGGGGCCAACATAAATTAAATTAAATACTGGAGTAATAAACAAGAATCAACAAAATATGACAATTACACATTGTGTAAAAACATTAATAAGATTTTTATTTGAAAAATATTGAATAAAAATTTATCTTTTGCATGTATCCATGTTTTAAAAGAAAAAGAATAACACCACTTTAGCAAAACATTAAATATCTCTTGGCAACCGGAATTCCCACAATTTTTAAAAAAAAAAAAAAAACCCATAATAATAATTTAAAAAAAATTAAAAAAATTAAATTAAATTTTTTTACAAAAAAATAATATTTATAATTAATATATATATTAATTATAAATATATATATTATATTTTTAAAAATAATATATATATTTTTATATTTTTAAAAATTAAAATTTAATTTAAAATATAAAAAAAAAAAAAATAATTTTTAAAAATATAAATAATATATAAAAATAAAAAAAATATAAAAAAAAATATAAAAAATAAAATAATAAATTTAAAATATAATAATATATATATAATATAAATATATATATATATATATATAATATATATATATATATATATATATATATATATTATATTATAAAAATATATATTATATAATATATATATATATATATATATAATAATTTTATATAAATATATATATATTATATATAAAATATATATATATATATATATATATATATTAATATATATATAATATATATATATATATATATATTTATATATATATATATATATATATATATATATATATATATATATATAAAAATATATATATAATAATATAATAAAAATATATATATAATAAATTATATATATATATATATTTTTATATATATATATATATATATATAATATATATATTATATATAAATATATATATATATATATATATATATATATATATATATATTTTAAATATATATATATATATATATATATATATAATATAATATATATATAATATATATATAAAATATATATATAATATATATTATATATAATATATAAATATATAATAAATATATATATATATAAAAATTATATAATATATAATTATTAATATATATATATAATATATATATTATAAAAATATATAATAATATAATTAAATATATTATAATATATATAATATATATATAAAAATAATAATAATAAATATAAAAAAATAAAACATAAATAAAAACAAACACAACAAAAAAAAAACAAAAATTTATATACACAATCAAAATTTTTAGCTTTTTTATTTATTGGGTTTTTTGTATATATGTTATACAAGCAAATTTTTAATATTTACAGGATTAGTATAATATCTTTTAAATGTTTAAGATGTTCAATTTATGAAATACAAAAGTAAAACGAAAATGCTTATTAATTCAGGATAAAATGAAGCCAACTATGGAATAAAATTAGTAAAGGATAAAATCTTAATAAATTAAATTGTTTAAATTTAAAATGCTCTAGCTGTAAAACCGGAAAATGTCATAATCAAAGCAAATTTAACAAAATTTAATCAAATTATAATGTACTTAAGTGTAAAGTTGTGAAAAACTTCAATTTGAAATTGATAAAAGCATTCACAAATAGAAACGGGAGATAAGTTAAAAAATGCAGTCAAATAAATGTAATAGTTTTATTAATAAACGTAACTGTTATATTAATAACCGTCTTATGTTTACGTTTTCAATTTTCATATATCATAAAATTGTTTAAGCATCTTAAGCATTTCTAATATTACTACTACTGAGGACGGTAACTGTAAGTGTTATCGATACGTTTAGATTTGTATAAACACTGATACACCACTAAATACCCAAACAAGCTAAGTATTTTAAATACATAGTGTAATAAATGCTAATTTTTCATACTTACATTGGAAAGATATAAAAATTGTATTTTTATATGACCGTTGTAGTAAGAAAGTTTTACAGACAGGGATTCGCTATAAAAATACAAAACGCGTAATGGATAGCTAATGAACCATGTTTTTGACTGTAAATTCAGTTCATTTACTTATTACATTAATTATCATACATTATATTTATATATTACGAGTACATCTAAAGATGTAATATGTCTCTAACACTCAAATTAACATTAATTGTCATATATTATTTTGTATAATTTGTTGATTTCGGGGGGTGTTTATTAGGAGCAGTTTTTGGTTTTTATCAATTATTTCTGAAACAGCTCTATATTTCAAAGTTATAAAAATTTTATAAAGACCAAACATATCGATTAATTGTTCTATCAAAAATTACGATCCCTCAATCAACGGTTCTATGCAATTTTTTGATATGACGCACAATTTAAAAAAAATTATATGAATTTAAGTGTTGGCAATTTTTTTCAAATAGCTGAATAACGTAAGGAAGGGTATAAAATACTTAATAAAGAAATTAAACATTTCATTATATTAGATGAATTTGAGTTTTATGTTCAGTCCAAGTGACGCGATGTAGTGGCTGTTTTACGTCTCATGTCATGACCAATGGGTCAAAAATAAAATAAAGAAAATCTATTTAATTCTGTATTTTACTTGGTTTTTAAAAGTACTTAATAAAATATCGAGGAATGTTAACCATTTTAATATTTGTCCTTGTAAAATATCAATGGTCTCGAAAATTCAAAAATTATGTTTTGTTAATTAATTTCCTTTGGAGTGTTGAATCAGACATTTAAAATTTTTTTAATATGTTGTTCTGTGTTATATCTTACCAAGTGATTAAAAGTTTGAGCCATGGTTTGTCAATAGAAAAAAACTTTTCTATTTTTTTTTAAATATTTTTTAAAGTACAATTTTATAAAAATTTAAATCTATTAAATTTGTATATTAAAAAAACAGTTAATCAGTTTAACATCTGACCGAGTTTTTTTTAGCAATTAAACGAAACCCAATCTTCAACATATTGCGGTCATTTATTCCAAATGGACGATAAAGTATTTAAAAATGCATATTTTGGTACAAAATTAATTTTTTTTTGTTTTAATTGAGATTCTATGTTCACTACAGTGGTGTAACTTGGGTTGACTACAACAGTTCAAAAATTTGCACAATTAATCTAACAAATATGTTGAAAAGTAATAAAAGAAAACAGCCGTCTAACAATAATAAAAAAAAAACAAAAAACAATTCTATTAAACAAAATTAACAGTACACTGGTGGTAACTTAAATTAATTAAAATTTTGACTAACGGTAATTTTTTTTATGAACCCGAACGTGATGTAGAAATCCAAATCATTTTTTTAGACAATGGCCAAACACATTGACTCTTCACGGTTTTGAGTGGGGTTTTCATTGCACTTCGCCCTTTTGTTAATCTCTTTATTAATCTCATGTAGCTGGTTGATTAGATTAAAATATGTTTTTTTTTACTTTTGTTACATTGGACATTTGTTAACATGGTAATATTTTTAAGATCCAGGTTGTTTTTCGTTAATGCTATCGCAAATCCACCTGAAACTATAATTGAATATAACTGTGGAAAACTAGTTTGTTTTAATTAAGAAATCAGTGTTTAAGTTTATCATATCTTTCAAATAATTATCAAAAGTTCAAAACGATACTAAGTATTAAAAAAAAAATTATGAAACTTTCTGGTTCATAATTTTTTATTTATTTCATTTTTACTTAAAATTAATTTTGTTTAGTTAGAATTTGCAAATATGTATAGGTACGTACCGTTTTATAGATATTGTATTTAAATTTAATGACCCTTAAAATTTATTTGTATTGCAGTAAATATGATTGCTTTTAAGTAAGACAAATTATTATATATGTACCTGTTTTTAGTTCTGTGACGTTTTGTGTAATGGAGAAGAATTTAAAATAAAATTAATTTATTTAGTACCCTGGACTATACGATTACTAAAATATATTTATTCATTTGTTTTTCGTGTTTTGATTTTTTAATAAACCAGATTATTGTATTACATGCATATTTGTATAGCTTCCAGTATCCTGTTTGTCCGTTAAACTCAATACAGTTAATGGATGTGTAAAGAATACAAGTATTCTAATAAAGATTCATTCGACACGTCAAAAGATGGTATTTTTATATCACGGGGTATACTTATTAAATCACCAAAGATTGTGGTTCCAATACGTGCACAACTTAAAAGTATTTTTGGCACCTACATGATTCATGTTAAATCAACTTTTATTTTAATGGAACACCTTGATATCATTACATTTTTTATATAATGAATAAGCCAACGGGAATTTTGTACATGTAAAATGCAACGTTGTCGTTATTTAACAAAAATGTATTTTTCCTGAATGTAAGATTAGTAAGCTCCGTGTGAAACTTCAGCATGTTCAACGTACATCAATTTCTTATTTCAAATGGAA
Organism: Vesta saturnalis; assembly: GCA_036346205.1. Lineage (NCBI taxonomy): Eukaryota > Metazoa > Arthropoda > Insecta > Coleoptera > Lampyridae > Vesta > Vesta saturnalis. The sequence continues at coordinate 18,234,521 of JARFJB010002231.1, read as the reverse complement.
CACCTTGTATATTGTGATATTGAATAGTACTTTAAAGATAACTTTATCTAAATACATTGATAAAAATTTATAGTTTTAAAAATATCTCAAGTTTTCTATAATTATTCTATAACGTAACGATTTTGAGTTCCATGATTTAAAAACAATAAAACAAAATTTTAATATGTCAATTAGGTGTATTTAACTTGATTTCTTTCAAAACTACTTTTTCACTACATTTATATTTAGAAGAAAACTTGAATTAAAGAAGTTAACCTAAATTTTAAAATGAAATATTGAAGAACGAATTAATTCAAATGATTTTTAGCAGGTAAGTTGAGACTTTTGGAACACACCACATTTCCAAGGTCCCATATTTCCAAGGTTACCACAATTTCAAGGTCCCACCCGCCCAAGGTTACGCAATAAGTAGGTCATGTTTACACAACTTTCCCAAGGTCGCACATTTCAAAGATTACCCCACTGTAAGGTGTAAAAATAGAAGGGTCACTAACACTCAAACATTCTCAAGGCTATTTGGCACTCTACCCCAGACATCTCACTTTTTCAAGGCTTGCTCATGTAATTTTTACACTTTCTACCACACTTAGAACCAAATTAAAAAAGATAATGATATGCTAATATATTTATTTGTTGTTGTACAAATGTAATCAGTGTATTATTTAGATATATGATTTTTCTAGGAATAAAACATTTTGATTTAGTACAAGTGCAAAAGGTCCTTTTCACTTCTGATCATTACACCTGCGAGGACGTGGCGCAAGTAATTGAGCGTACGTACAGTGTGGTGCCCATGGGAGATGCTCCTGTAGGGAGTGTTAGATGACCGCCATTGGTTTATTTGAACTCCCACATGAAGATTCAACCCTATCGTCTGAAAGATGTCTGTCTGTCTGTATGTCTACCTGTCTGTTTGTCTGTCTGTATAGTAGTCACCGCGCTCAGTCAGTTAGTGTCGGCCTGTATGGTCTTGGGTCGCACTATTGGGGTCGACGTTTTTCTGAAAATAAATCATAAGTAGAAGGAGAGCTCTATCAGTTACACTTAACTGTGCCTGTCTCGATCACTTGCAAATACCACTCGAAGAGCTGCATTACGAACTGGATGAGTTCGTAAAGTCCACCAATCTCTTCGACAGTTTCTATTATCATCTCCAGATGTACAATGGCGTGATCATGCCCACTTAGTATAAGCTAGGCTTATAACGCTATGCCAGTCAAGGTATAATGTCATCATAATTCCGGATGAATGGCACAATGGTTGTCAGCTGTAATAAAAGAAAGAATTATAAATATAAATAAAGTAGTATCTAGACAATACATACCGAGAACGTGAGACGGTCCCATGTGATGATGGTGCGTAGAATAGCCAGCACCCGGTAATAATTAGAAACGCAGAATTGCGTTGAGTGGCAATGTCTCCCGACCCATCGCACACAAACGTTGTAGAGGGTGGAAAATAGTGCACCAATGGTCATAAATGTGTAGCCCAAAACCAGTTCGTCAAGTTCTTCGTCGTTATTGTCTTGCACGTCGTCAGCGTTTTTTTATTTCGTGACCCTGGACCTGCCGAGCGACGTTGGAGCACTGCCATGTCATTGTTCTCATCTGTATGCTGTTATGTGACTGTTTCTGTGCACTAGTTGACAGTTCGTGAGCGCTACGTTCCAGTTGTTGCATGTTGTTAGTGGAGTGTTCATAAAGTTCTCCTCATCGCTACTCTTCAACGATGATTTCCTTTACAAAAGTCAGTATGTGTTTCGCGAAGTAGTCGCTGTTGTCGTAATTGCGTCATTGTCACAGTCGTTGGAATTATAGCTGTTACAGGGTCCTGTCTTCGAGTCGTAGTCACCAGTGTTGAGGTAATCGTTCCCAGCACAGGAAGAACATACTCCTCAACACTGGATGATATGCTGACGAAGTCATTACCATCATCGTTATGTTCGTCATGTCCTCGTCACTGATAGTAATGATTTCGGCTTGGTCATGGTAGTACTGTAATCAGGATTGTAATCTTTAGAAGTCCAGGACTACGGTCGACAGTTCATAAATTTCGTCGTGGCTGGATTGGGCGTCCACGATAATAGGAGAGGATTGGGGGATACCTCAGGGGAAGAGAGGAGGAATCCTGAGGTGTGGGCGCTGAAAGGCAACGTCGATTGGTTAGGAAACCTGAGGAGTAGGAGTTGGGGCATCGGGAAAGGGAGTTGAGGACGCTAGCGGGATAAAGTTGTTGAAGGTATACAGGAGTTTCCCAGGCGATGGAGAACGGAGGTAACAGAAAATTAAAAACATAAAATTTTGTGGTTTTTACCTGGGAGATGATGGGAAAAACTTGTTTAAGTTATTGTATGTTCAAGTGTCAACAATAGAATCAGTTGTATGAATAATTTGTATTGTTTTCGTTACGCTAAATATAGGTGTTTCCCACTAAAACAACGTTTTTCATGCATTTTTAGAGGACATTTTTCAAAAGTGATTCGTGAACTTTATAAAATTTTACGGACTTGCAAAAGTTTAAAAATAATTTCAATAAAATCTTTAAGGGACTTGTAAAATATGCAAACGTTATTTTTGTTGGCTTTTCATCTTTTTATTAAAATAGTAATCACTTTTAGATGCTGTAAACCCGTTCAAGTTACCGTAGGGAGAATACTACGTCAATAAACAGAGGTAAGGAAGCGCCATGTTTATTACAGATGATTAATTTAAATTTTTTGCTTTTAGGTAGGTCACAAGCTGACTTATGATCGTCCTGTAGCGGTGGATGGACCAGTTAACATCAAACCACATTGTGATACTACTGTGGGATGACACTCCCATCCTGAGGGGGTTGCTGGGAGAACGGCCTCAACGAATCACGCACAGGATGTGATTGAGTTCCAGGAAGGAGGTGCTGGGTGACCGGGTGGAGAGCGAGCAATATTTCGACCAGGATGACTGTGAAGTAGCGTTGCGGTTTTTGGATACACCACCTCCAGCCGATTTGGATGTGGTATTATCACGCACGTACGAGCAAGGCAGACGTGAACGAAATACTGCTCACTACAAGTACGTGAGCCGTATGAGAGGATGCAGTCAAGTGAGTGATTCTGGTATTGCAACATGTCTTAAGTCCTGACTTAATTGCAGAGTTTGGGGAGAATGGCCCCACTTGCGGAGCGTTCATCGTCAAGCTCGGGCAGCCATGGGGGGAAAGTTCCGATTACTCTGACACCTGCATGCGTTGTAGATGATCAATCGTCCACATCTGCAACATATGCAGAGGGAAGAATAGTAGGGAATCCATTTGAAGGTTTGCTGAGCCCTGCTTCAACCGTAGAATTTATGGAAGAGTGGTCGTACAGTAGTTCTACGGTAGGAGGACAGGTCAGGACCCATTTCTGATAGTATCCTGAGCCCACTTGTATTGCAGAGTTCGCTGAAGAGGAGTCCTATGAACTCTTCGATAAAGTGGAGCGAATGGATGATTCATCAGAGAGCCTTCAGTCCTTGTGTGTTGATTTTATAGATAATGAATGGTCGCTAAATGACTTATCAGTATCTGGAGTCCTGCAACACCCATAATACTTACCTGCGCAATCGGATGATTCGCAATGCTTTTAAACAACGCATTGTTTCGTATAGACCATCACCATGCAATACCCATACGGATGTGCAGACGTTTATGGGTGACGTTAAAGTGAATGTTTTGAAACTTACAAATTCAGTTGCAGAAACACTTCTCGTTGAAAGGTAATGTTGAGTTGTTTTTGTACTTTCTGAACAGTAGAGAAAGTAGAATTAAAGTCCTTTCAAACGAAATATGATATATTGAGTGTCGGGATGGTGTTGGAAGAGTATTTTCAAAAGTGTGGAAATCTTGGATGCTAAGCAATCAGAATTTCAGCATAAAGATTCTGGTAAAGTTATAATGGTAAGGGTAGTACATTATTAATATATGTTGTTTCGTAGGGGGTCGTTGGTGAATTTCTATATTTGAGGTAAACATGTTGAAATTTTCTCCCACTACGGGTTCATCCTATATGAATGTCCCGCCTGAAACCATAAACATTCCATAGTGAATGTGAAGAATATTGATAATTCGTTTGCGTGGGTATTGTATCAGCATTAGTGACACCGACGAGGTTACCACAAGGGACGACCTTACCCTGATTTCAGGACGTTATTCAACTGGAACGGTGTAGAATTTCCTGTTAATGACTAACATCTCAACGTTTGAGTCCAACAATAATATTCCATCAATGTTTATGGACTGGAAGATACGTATCGTGATGGTCATAGTATTCCAAAGGTAGTTTTTCTACTATACAAGGCTAAATAACCTATTCATGAATTTTTTGTTTATCAGTAAAAACGGATAATGCTTATGTATGGATAAAATTTTTCCGTTTACTTAGCACCAAATAAGTCGACGTAATAAAAAATATTTTGTGATTCATGTATTCATTACTTTAGAACGCAGGAGCAATTAACTCGACACGTGTCTCATGACTGTAATTTCGATACACTAAATTACCTGGCGTGATGCAAAGAAAAGACAGAACCAATTCTATGCGGAATATATGTTTGCGTTTCAAACTATCAAAAAAGATGTTTCTACCATTCGTAATATATGCAGATTTTGAAGCGCTATTATCCAAATACGGCTGAACCCGATCCGAACAACCGTTCAGTTAAAAACGTGTAAACATGAACCATATATTCAGTTATTATATTTAAGTGGGTGAAAGATGCTTTGGAAATTAGAACTTTATAGGAGGGTTAATGCCGGAGGTATTTATTACACGACTCGAATGATGGAAAGGATATATAATGAGATTTTAAAACTGTTGTTCCAATGTTACCACTAACTGATGAACAACTGGTAATACATGAGCAAAGTCGTAATTTTATATATTCGACAATCTTTTTAGGATGATCTTACAAATTAAATGAGATCCTGCCATGTCACTAAAATATCGTGGTGCGGCACATTAAATTGCAATTTAAATTCAAACAATTTATCCCAGTTTTTTTCCAAAACTCAGTGGTATGAATGATGGTTAAACCAGCGCAGTATGAAAACCTGGATTGGCGTATGCCATGTTAAATGTACTAAAGTGAGTTAAATTTTGACTGATATGGATAAATTTTAAGAAAGGTATTCGTGGTGGATGAGTACTTTGTTAAGCGAAGAAGTATTTAACAACGAGTTTGTTAAATTAATCCTAATGTTAAAAGTCTTTTACAGTATTTAGATGACAATTTAACGGATGGAGTATGGGCCAAACCTTCATAATGGGTTTATGTGGTTAACTGAAGAAAATTCAAAACTTTGATGCTGAAGATTAATGATGATTTTGATATTGGGTTGGGTTAGAGGTAGATACACTATCCGACCACCTGAATGAACACAATGATTATCCTTTTGTCCCAAAAGATCGCACCACATTAAGGAAAAATTAATTCCTAATTTATGTGATAAGACCAACTATTTATACATTACCGATATTTAAAACAATGTATACAGCATGGGTTAATTGTTAAATATTCATAGAGTTTTACGGTTTCTCAAAGTCCAAAGTACCATACATAAACCTTAATACAACTCTTCGAAATCAAAAGAAAAATTCGAAAAGGTTTTTTTAAATGCATTAACAATGGGTATTTGGTAAAACAATGGAGAATGTCGACAAAGAAGGTAATAAATTATTCAATTGGGAAAATAACGGACGTCGCTTGGGTCTGCACGTCGCAAAACCCAATTTAAAATTTTATTCAATTTACTGATAAATTATTTGCAGTGGGTTGTCCAAACAGGTCGTTACTTATGACAAACCCGTATTTGTTGGGTTTAGTATTTTAATCTTTCCAAAATTATAATGTATCGGTTTTTTGATATCTTGCGCATTCGGTAATAATGTAAATTGCTCTATACAACACAGATTCTTTAATTGTCGAGATAACAACTGATGATTATGCCCATATGGGAATAATGTTGATGAATATGACACATCCAACTATCAAAACGGTCTGCATTATTACAACGAAACATCCGTCTCGGAAGAATAAAAGCTGTTCAATATTTTTATGGAAGGATCAAAATCTTATTGTCTAAAGCTTGCAAGTGGTTGAAAGGAAAGGTGTTAAGAAAATCGTTATTCAAAAAGTGCTGGCGGAAGAATAAATCTGTTGCAGGCTCTGATAAAACAGTAAAAAATGTTCGTGTTTAGATCAACTTTGCATGATATATACACTGAGATGTTAAACAAAATCGCCTTTCGGTCCCAGGATGAAAACGGTTGTGTGACGTATACAACATTGGCGTTTGGCGAATTAACGTCGATTTTGAGTGGTTTACTAGATTGCTGAAACAAAAATTTGGGTACTGATGCTTGTTAGTTTTAGTTGTTTATATATTATCTCCATAATGAAGCTATGAACATGTATAACCATACATGTTAATTTAATATCGATACACCATTCCAGGTCGGCTACTTAATGTAGTAACTTTTTAGTGGAATACATACTATTATTATTAACCATTATCGAGGAATATATATATATATATATATATATATATATATATATATAACAGAATTTACTCATATTTTATATATAAAAAAATAACAAAATATTTTTAAATTTTAATTTAAAAAAACAGATGGTATACATTAGACAGAGCGCAGTGACATAATGATTTAAATGATAATAACAAACTGGTTGCAAAGCAGGAAGAGTAGGATGTTCCTCAAGTTCTTTAACGGGTTGTGTAACAAATTTTCTGATGTAATCCGCTTTCTCTTTATTGACAGACAGTATCTGTAGGTTGAATCAAGCGACTGAGAATTCTGCGAAATTGTGTTGGTTATGCCCTCTTCCCATTTTATACAGTGTTGATTATGAATTAACCAAGTAGCTTGACGGCGACCTCCGCATCTAACGTATGCCATGGATACGGTGATTTAAACATGTAGTGGGTTTGTTTCATTAAAAATTGCGAGTTCTTTCGGTATAAAACCTTTTGAAAATTTAAAGCCTTTTACGTCGACTATGACGGACCTTTGTATTACAACTGTCCATTTGTCGTAAATTGATTGGGTTTAATGGTTTCCATCTTTTTTGATAATAGGGACATTTGGAATTTAAAACATTTATCCAATGTAAAAGCAATTATTATCATAATTTAAGTTTAAATTGTCATACGGATAACGATCCGTGTTAAGGAAATCTTGAGAAACATTATTTTCTCGCCCCGTTTGAAAGATAATAATGTATCTAAATGTTTCTATACTAGTCGATGTTTTGATTGTTATGTTTATCTTTGTGGGAACTGCTGGATATATGTTTTTCCCAACTTTAAATGCTACTGGAGTATTCACATTTTTATCAATGTAATTCGTTAACCCAATTCCTCCGCTAATGCTGGAAATGATGTGCGGAACTTTCCAATATATTTTATCTATGTTAACTTTTAGTGCTTCATCTGCAACAGTTGAAATTACCGCATTGGTATCAATGTTACTGCGAATTAAAACCAATTCTTGTCTGATGTTCAAAATCACTTTTTGTAGTCTTCCGCAAAGCCAAATAGCATTCCAAAGGGACAAAAACATTAAAATACCCTAACGCATTTGTTAGTATGCTATTTGAGGTAGGAAACCAACCTGCGTTTTCATGACGAGCGAGGTCGTTGTTCAATGATACCAATCCTTTCATTGTAGACGTTAATCCAACCTTCGTCACGGAAATCTACCATATTCCATTCATTTCGTTCTAATTTCACTGAATAAAAATGCAATGCCATTATTAACAACCCGGTGTTAGAGACCACCCTCCTCAGCAATCTTCCCTCTACGTAGACATAATTTCTGATGGTAAAGTGCACATGTCTTCCTGAATGGGTATCTGATTTCATTTGTTTCCAAATCTCGTAGTTATGGTTGATGGGTGTGGAGTTCGGAATTTACTATCATTATCAACAACAACTTTTTCGTTTACGTTTAATATACTCATTGTATTACTATGAAACCAAGACTTTGCAAGTATGCTCTATTCTGCGCTGTCAATGCTTTGAGGGTTGCCGCTTACTGAACTTCGCATTTCCACACTTTGATCTTTTAGTTTACCTTGTTGTGGTTACATCAATGTGTTATACCGCGTCACCATCTTTTCTTCAAATGTAATCCTTTATTTGTTATGACTTCACCGTTTAAAATTGCGAGGTCTCCGTCTTGGTCTACTATTTTTAATTGTTAAGGTTGAAATGGTGGATGTATTTATAGGTAAATAGATGACATAGAGGGATTCAATTATTTGTATCCCGCTGGTACACTGGGAAAAATTTATGAATAATATGTGACACCTCCCATTTTTAAAACTTCCACTTGTTATATTGCATTTGATAATTAACGAATTAATCTTAATAATGTTAATAGGATTTTCAGAGGGTAAATACCTTTGTAATTTTTTTTTTAAATCCAGCATAAATTTTCTACATTAAAGTTAATATCATATTTGCAAGTGTTTTGTTCGCCCAAATTAAAAAATTTTCGAACCTTCACTGTATCATTCACATCCGCATGTCCTGGGGTAATTCTAGTTCCTTCAAAATCAGTTGGTTATTATTTGGAAGTAACGTTTTGTATGTATTGAAAGATTTAAAACTAGTTAACCCCATTACATATTCCGACTCATTATCAAGATAAATCGGTGGGTTAAAGTTGGCTTAAAATACTGCTTTATCGGTAAAGTAAATGTACGACATTACGTTCAAGCCAACGACTGCTGAAAATCAAAAAACCGTCATATAAAAATCGTAAGACTAAATGACCGCATTGAAGTTTTGAACCTTGGTATAGTTATAGTCAATCGTGTTTCTGCTACCATCACTTTTAAATATGAATTAATTCTAATGGTGGTTTAATATGTCCTATGCTATCAAAAATTATGTCCATTACGCTTGATGTAAGCCGTCCAGTGTGTTCCCTGTTATTTTGATCATCCAGATTCACGAATACATTCATTCGAGGATTCGGTAAAATTTATCTCGCATGTATATCCCTCCAAAATAGGGATTTTTAATTTCTCAAAAATTTTGATAGCTCAATGTTGCTTAAGGCGTGACGTGGTAGCTTCAGTGGGAGTTTTTGAATACGGTTGTAGAATAGGCCAAACCTCGCTTATATGGTTTTATATATGTTTTTCCTAAGGTAGCTGCTTCCATTGCTTGATTGTGTCGTTTGGTTTCTTAAACGTTTTTGATGCGTTTTGCGTCAGTGATTTTTTCAACTACGGACCTTCACCCAAAGAACCTTCAACCTAAATAGGGGAATAAAGGTATGAATCCCCACGTTTTGTATTTGGTTATTTTCTTTGGATGTCAAGATTTTTAATGTTTTAAAACGTTTAAGGCTGGTTTATAGATTTTAACGATGACCGAAGTTTACCACCAACACGACGGTTAGAAGCACTGCTTTGTTGAATGAAATTGGTTTGTTTCTGTGAGAATGTTAAACGCATGTTTGCTTCCTACCGGCTATGGTTAATGCAGATGCCTTTTTCCAAAGGTAGCGTTTGGGAACGAAATCTATTCCAAGCTTTTTGTTGAAAGCCTTATCAGCTATGTGGCGATGCCTTGATCGTTTGACTGCGGTATGCAATATCGTGTTCTTTACATTCGTCCAGTTCGTTAATACCCCTGTCACCGTGAGCTAATCGTTTCGTAAACGGGTACCCGGACCGCAATATCTGTACCCAGGTATATGCAACTCCAGGTAAATTTATTAGGTGTTAATTAATCCAAAACCTTTTTATAGCTGTAATACGGAGAACTATGTTATTAACCCACTGACACAATTCCATAAAATTTAATGCGTTCACACACACACACACACACACACACACACACACACACACACACAACACACACACACACACACACACACAAAAAAAAGAAAAAACCCACGGCCGCAAAAGGACCGACCGCACCGACCGAAGACCGCAACATAACAGAACAACCACACCACAACAAAACAGAATAAAAGAAAAAAAATAACCACCAAAAGTTGTGGGTAATACAATGGGTGACACGTTTCCACCAGAACGTTTAATAAAAAAATACCACAACATTGTTCACACAAAACAAAAAAAAAACAAAAATCCACACACAAAAACAAAAAACCAAACCATTAAATTTTATTTTAAATATTTATTATATAAATTTATATTAAATACCCTACGTTTTTTAGTCCCAATGGGGAATCCTTTCATTAGAAGATAACTGGGATTTTAAAATTAGCTTCATTTAAAAAGTTCCTACAAAACAAAAAGGAGTGAACAGAAATCTGGACATTTTGCGGAAAACAAATGTTTGATTAATTAAACCCAATTAAATGGAACTTTTGAGAAATATTTAATCTAAAACCATTATTGCCTAAAAAGGAGAAATTTTATTGCCCTTCCTGAAGGATCTCCAATTTAACTAAAGATGGAATGGGAATTATTAGTAATATTTAAAAAAAGTTTTACCGGGATCCAAAAAAGTGGATTGGTTGCATTTTGGGACAAATTGTCGGCGGAAATAACCCTACCAAATCCAAGGAAATAATATAAATATATTGAGAATTAAACCTTAAATTAATAAAAAGTAATCTCTTTGGTTAAAACCCAATTCTTTCCAAAAGGGTTAAACAACCATTACGTAAATAACGCATTATTTCCTTGGAATGTCCAATAAATTAAATTTTGGGGTTTGGGACAACCTTCACAATCAAAGAAATAATAAATTTGGGTAAACAAATAATTGTTAGCTCTGGTTATTAAACCATTATAAAATTCATTTCTTTCTTGGAAAGCCATTAAAAATTATTCCCAACTGGTAATGTTTTGGTAACCTTACCTTTTTTGGTAAACAAGGGCACCTGGTGATTCAATGGAAATTTCATTTTCCGGTAGCCTTAAAAAGAAAAAAATTAACGTTTGTAATTTTGGTAACCACAAGTAGGAATTGCAATTAAAGGTTCATTAACCAAGAGGTTTAACGTTTACGTGAGAATTGGTTCAAACTCTAGGAAATTCCCAAGCATAAAAGAGTTTAAAGTTTGAATGTTGTTTGAAGAACTTGACAAACCAAAGAAAAAATTTGCGGGTTGTTGGTAAAACAAAAAGGGGGTTTAAATGATCCTTTTCAAGCTGATTTATTGGAAATGATACCTTATGCTCGGTAAATAAAGGATTTCGATACATTTTAGGTAATAAATGCTTTCTCTAAATATGTCTTGGGCTTTTCCCATCAAACCAAGAATGGTAAACTAGTCGAGATGTAATGAATAAACTTTTGCCTGGTTTGCAAAGGACGCCTACACATATACAAACTGACATGGGAACGGTTTTATAATGCTGAATTTAAAAAGTTATGAAAAATTTAATATTCATTAACAGTGGTTATTCCAACTTGAAAAGGAACGTGTAAATCGCACTCTTAAAGCAATAATGTGGAAAACATTCAGTATGCAAAGGTTCCTTAAATGGTTATCAATATTACCTCAAATTGTTGTGGGTTATAATTCAAGAAAGCATAGAACCACCGGATACAAAACCTAAAGTAACGGAAAATAATGCTGCCTTATTTTGAAACATTTAAAATGTCATAAAGTTCTTGACCGTAAGACACCTAAATTTAAAGTGGGGATTATGTACGTATTAGCAAATACAGAAGCATATTCTCTAAGGTTACACACCTAATTGGAGTTCGAAGTCTTTCGAATATCAGCAGTGAAACGTTCCAGTCCAATACCTACACATTACGTGATAGTCGAGATGAAGAGATACAGGGACGTTTCTATGAGCCAGAACTTCAAAGTGTTAAACATCCTGACATTCACCTAGTTGAACGTGTAATACGACGTCAGGAAATATCTCGTTAAATGGTTAGGGTTTGATAATTCTCACAATTCATGGATTTCTAACAAAGACATTATATAATACGCTCTGTAGATTCCTTTTATATATTCTAATATTAGATGTAATAAATAACTCTTTTTTATTTATTATTAACACATACAATATATAAACTACTAAAGCGTTTCATACATACGTAATACGATGTTGCTTTTCAGGACAGCTGAAAGTATTTGACTACACTTCTATTCTTTTAAAGCGTGCAGATTCTGCTAACTGTTCCCATTCTCCTTTTGTTCCATTCTACTACATCGTGAACTACGTTTTGAGCTCATTAATGGACCTCCTTCACTTGTCGTGTTGTCATCTGTTGAAATACAATTCGGTAAATGACATTCTATTTCATGTACAATTGTTCCAGAGATATTTCTCTAAGGTCTTCTATTAACCACTTAATACAACAAATGCACTCTACACCATCGTCATGCGATGAAAATATTTCTCACACAGACGTATTCCACTACCATACTTATAAACTAGATTATCTAAATAGTCATCACTAAACGTACCCCGCCCATACACTTTTCATGCTCAGCATCAAATTCTATGATTGAAATTGGCATATTAGTCTTTGCACTGCACTAACACAATCCACAGCCTTAGGCCACGACTCTGCACTATAACACATCCACATATTGACTAAAGCTTTTATCCCTATTCTCGCTTGCGTTACCCCACTTATTATAACGGCTTTCGCAACTTCACGTCAATATCAATTTTCTCCTTGGCAAATTACAATTTCCATAGTACATGCTACATTGAGATCAAATACATCTTGTAATGGAACTATTAACCTGTGTATGTCAACATCAGGAATTTCCGCTGCCGCATGTATTATTTTATTATAAAATGCAGGAAATTCCATACTAGGTACTAAATCCAATCGGTAACTGACTATCTTAAAGTCTCCATAACTGATTCTGATTCTTCACAATCAGAGATGCGTATAATTTTCGCTTGTTAATAGTTTCATACGATATCGTTTTCGAACCCATCTTAGTAGGTAGCCATGTTCCTTCAGGTGTGTAGAAATAATTTGTAATTATCCCTTGATTGTCCATAAGTATGTGCCATTCCTGCTTATCAAACACACTCCATTACTCTTAGATCCACCAAGTTTCACGACTGGTTCAAAATTGAATTGGGTGTAGACCGACACTAACATAATTCGATTTTACTTTTATTTAAAAATACTGCACATTGTTAATTAAATATCACGACATCACTTGAATTCATAACACTCACAATCTTCGCCTTTTCTACCGCTTGACGTAATATGTTCTCCATTACATACAATACTGGTTTCACATGTACTCCCTCTGCATTTATATCCAATTTCCCACTACTTCTACCGTCAAGGTTACCTACTTCATCTTGACGCCACACTGCACGTTACTTCAGCAATCCTACTGTTTCAAGTTCAGGACGTTTCTGCAAGGTTGACGGATCTCACCAATCACTTCAAGGATGTCTCCTTCACCTTTCCCCCCATTTTCAAGGTCTCCCATTCCCACGTTCACCCCAATATTCTCCATTCTCACGTTTACCCACTCCAAGGTTGTCATTTCAATATCCACACGCCCTCAAGTTCGTCACAACCTCAAGGTTCCACCTACAATGTCCTCCAATTCTCCCGTTAACCACTTTTTCAAGGTTAAAATGCCGACATCAATCATGTCATTCTTCAAGGTTAACTATACATATGTTTTCACAAGGTCTTTCCTTTCTTTAAAAGTAGGATCGTGTTATTTCCACCAGTTCAGTATGTCTGCTAGCCCAGTACAGAACAATTGGGATGATAGGAGTGTACCAACATTATCACTTTTAATCTAAGTTTGCGGCAGCATGTGAACTAATTTACAACTGGGTGCAATTTGAAAAAAGGGCTACTGCCTTCTACGACATTAGAAGCATTAAAGAATGAAGATGTGTAATGGAATACTGAACGGTTTGCCAACCTAGATAAAAGAATTGCTACTTCCACCATGGTATTTGGATATTATTCACACAATTTGCTCTTCATACCGTTATCATCTTGCTGGCCATATGCATTTATGCTATGACTGCTACAAAGCATTGCAACCAAGTGAATACCGAGTTATTGACCATCATACACATATGGATAGATGGGTCGCAATTTACCACATGTCACACCAAGAATACTGGTGCTCATCGTGTAGAGCGCCCCTAACAATGCTGCACGAGGTATATGAAGATGATTCATGCATACTCTGCGGAGAAGTGTATTATTTGGACAATTAGTTTTTTTTATAATGTATACAAGATGTGCGACGTGACACCAACATTGTATTATCCTCAGTATTACAGTTGTTTCGATAAACGTTTACTTACGTATCGAACATGGTCTGGAGTTCACTCACCTACATCGCTTGCAGCAGCAGGGTTCATTTCCATATCTTCAGACGATACGGTTGAATGTGGAGTTCGAATAAACCAATGGCGGTCATCTGCCTGCTACAGGAGCATCTCCAATGGGCACCACCTGCACGTACGCTCAATTACTTGCACCACGTCCTCGCAGGTGTAATGATACAGAAGTGGAAAAAGGACCTTTGCCCACTTGTAACTTAAATCAAAATGTTTTAATTCCCTAGAAAAAATTCCATATTATCTGGAATAATACCAATTTACATTTTTACATACAACAAATAAATATTTAACATATCATTATTTTTTTAATTGGAAAGTGGATCCAATTAAAATTACAGAAAGAAAACGTGGATGTCTATGGTAGGGTGAAATAGCCTTGAGTTTGAGTGTTAGTGACCTCGTATTTTTAACCTTAAGTTTAATTTAGAAATGTGCACCTTGGGAAATTTTGCAACATGAATAATTATTTCGTAACTTGGCGGTTGAACATTGGTAACTTGAATGTGGACCGGAAGTGTTTCAAAAGTCTCCAATCTTACCTACTTTCTTCAGAAGTCAAGGTTTTTATTGCTTCTAGAATTATAAACAAATTTCTGATGCCCTTTCAGTGACGAGTTCTTGAATTAAAAATAGTTTAGGAAACAGGATCGATTGCATTAAAAAACAATTTCAAACCTGTAAATAACAGAATTGAATAGGGTTTTCAACTTACAAGAAAAGTCAAATAAGTATTCGAAATGATGGAACATGTTTACAGTAATCAACAATAAACAATTAATACCATTATCCAACTACCGGCTTGGTACATGATTTTAAAATTTAAATTACTGTCGTTGGGGATTGAAAAAATAATTTTAATAAGTTATGATGACCGTATCTAACTTATGTTGTAAATAGACAATTGTCATTAAATTTACGCATGAAAATCCAATTAATTAGAACAGAACAAAATGATGGAAATTATGTTTGGGCTGGTATTAAACAATTATTAGCCTATTTTGAAAAATTAAAGGTAAATTTTTAAATTTATTGCAAACCAAATGTACCATGGATGGGTCCCATTGTAATGAAGAAATATGGTTAAATGTCTGCACACGGCTCGTAATTGCATTTTAAATCAAATTTCTGATCTGGAAAGGCTTATGGGCTTAAGCTTAGATCACCGATCTATTTCATGACTTATTTTATAACATAAAATTAATTTTATCGCAACTACGCAGAAATATGAAAGAATTAACACTTTCGTATGAACCAACAAATGTTGCATAATTTAAACGTTACAAAAGATTGAATCGTTTGGGAAAGCTTTGTTTAACCTTATTAAATTTTAATGTTGGTTACACACTGTTCGTTAATTGTTTTATTATTAAAAATTGTTAGTTTATTTTAAAATATTTAATAATTAATATTATTTAAATTGGTATTGATTGAAACCAATATTAACTTGTATAAATAAATGAAATTTAATGAAAATTTTAAACATAAACTATCATTATTTGTAAAGAGGTCTTTAAAGACATTCCCCTATCAAATTACAGGTGTTCCATTTAATATGAGAATTGATTACCTTAAATGAATTAGGGCTTCCTCACCTATTCAAATATCATAAACTTTACACTTTTAAACCTACATGCTTTCCCTAACTAATTTGCCAACTTATAATAAAAAGAATTAATTTATTGGTAATTTTCAAATTAATTTTTTAAAACAGCAACGTTCTTTAATGTAAAATGTGTTTAAATAACTTATTATGTAAAAAATGTAATGAAATACATTTTCCTTTAAATAAAAGTTGATCGCCTACTTTTAAATCACCTTGGTCTAAAATATTTTAAGTTTAATAAATAAATTTTAAAATGATTATAATGAAATCAAAGGATCTTATGGTAGCTTTGGCACCGTATATATTTGTGTATTTTTAGATTGATATACCTCAAATGCTAGAATAGGTCCTATTTTCGTACTTTCTGCTTTTAAAATTTCTTTAACAATGCCCGTCATATAAAAAAAATTATTTATGAAAATTAATTAAATATTAAATAATTTTTTAAACAACTTCCGTATAATGAGAATGGTTCTTGTAAGTTATTTAAGAAAATTGTTAATGAAACTTTTCTTATAAGTTTTAACATAAACACTTGTCTAAAATTAATTAAATAATAATTTAAAATGCTTAAATGAATCAGATTTAGGAACACCGACCTTGGATGAAGTTTTAAACGTCCAAATTGCATAGAATTGTTTGTTTTAAATGGCCTTTTTCGATTTGAAAAAACATCATTATTAAAAAAAATTAAAATATTTAATTACTTTTTATTTCACTTTTAGTTGGAAGGCGTGTGTTGTTCAAACTAGATATTTGTTGGATTTATCGTAACCTGGAAAGCTCCAGGAAAAATTAAGACAAAATTTGGCAAATTTACAAATTGTTAAAATGTCAAATGTATAAAATTGTTATTTTGGTTTTTAATAATAAAACTTTTTAATTAATAGATATTAGATCTTATCTTGAGTTGCCAAATGAATTATGAATTGGTCATCATACATCTGAAAACGTTTTATGTGAAGTTTGATATTTGTGATTAAGTTGATTTTAAAGCAATGATATTTTACTTGGTATTTATGAAAAAACTGTCAAAAGATATACATAACTGTACTTGAAGAATACAAATATTAATTTTGTCAGATTGGAAAAAGTGTGTTCGTGTGGGTGTGTTGTTGGTGTGGTGTGATGTGAGTAGTGAGTGTGATGAGTGTGTGAGTGGTGTGGTGGTGTGAGGTGGTGTGGGTGGGTGTGAGTGTGGTGTGAATGTGTGTTGTGTGTGTGTGTGTTGTGTGTGTGTGTGTGTGTTGTGTGTGGTGTAATGTGTGTGAGTGTGGTGTGTGTGTGTGATGTGTGTGTGTGTGTGTGTGTGTGTGTGATGTGGTGTTGTGTGTGTGTGTGTGTGGTGTGTGTGTGGTGTGTGTGTGTGGTGTGGTGTGTGTGTGTGTGTGTGTGTGTGTGTGTGTGTGTGTGTGTGTGTGTGTGTGTGTGTGAGTTGTTGTGTGTATATATATATTATATGTGGTTGTGTGTGTGTGTGTGTTGTGTGTGTGTGTGTGTGTGTGTGTGTGTGTGTGTGTGTGTGTGTGTGTGTGTGTGTGTGTGTGTGTGTGTGTGTGTGTGTGTGTGTGTATGTGTGTTGTGTGTGTGTGTGTGTGTTGTGTGTGTGTGTGTGTTGTGTGTGTGTAATATTGTTTGTTTATATTTTAAAAAATTTGTTGTTGTTTTTTGTGTTTTGTTTTTGTTGTTTTTTTGTTGTTTGTGTGTGTGTTGTTGTGTTTGTGTTTGTGTTGTGTGTGTTGTGTGTTTGTTTTGTGTGTGTTTTTGTTTTTTTGTTGTTTTGTTTTTATATTAAATTTTTTTTTTTTTTTGTTTAATTTTTTGTTAATTGTGTTTTATTTTGTTGTTTTTTTTTTAATTTTTTTTTTGTTTTTGTTTTTTTTTTTTAATGTTATTTTTATTTTTATTTTAATTTTCCTTTTTTTTTATTAACACTTTTACAAGATTTTTATCAATAGTTTGAAAATATAACAATAAAATGCGAACTGCCCTAAATAAAATTAAGATTTAATTAAAATGATACTTGCAGGAAATCACTAGTGCAACACCGCAAACATAACGTTCTAATTACAATCTAATAGAGCTATCATACTTTGAAAGTAAATGTTATATTTACGAAATGAAACTAGAAAGAACATGGTCAGGTGTACACGGTATTCAGGAGATCAGAAACGTTATGAATAGTGATATTTGATCCTTTAGTATTACAATTAGCAAACGTTTTTTTAAAGAGTGTATATCAAAATTCATATTTAATTTAAAACTGTTATAAATATGTAATTGTGTTTTATAAAAATTGACTAATCTCCTTATTCATTTTAACATACAAATTTTAACAGGAAGGGTAGACAAGTGAACCCACGTGAGGTAATTGATGGAAAGTTAATTTTGACATCAAAATTAACTCCCGGGGCGTAATAATAATTGACGTGTGTCAAAATTTTGTTTACTAAAGTTTCGATTGATTTTAACATTGTGTATGCGATACGTACACATCTTACCCTGCAAATATCATATTTATATATTTCCATAAACGTGAAACATGGAAGAAGCAAATTAAGCTTTTCTAATGTCGTTATTTAGATAAAATACACCTTATTCAACGTTTCAATTAGAACCTGAGGTGCACAAAATCAACTATTTAATTAAATAAAAAGAAATCAATGCTTACTCGAAACTATGTAGGTATGTTATAGAATAGTAATTTTGTTAAAGGGTGCTTGACAAATCTCCGTCCAAATGTTGAGTACTAAAATTTGTTAGTCGACAGAGCGAACCAATTTTGTCGACGCCTCTTGATGTCATTGTCATAATATGATGATGATTTGCTAATCCTGCTGTTACCGTTTACATGAACAATGCGCTTTAATTAATTTTGGTTAATTAATGTGTTGTTTATTTTCGAAAATTGTTTTATGATTTAATTAAAACTCTCGTTTTTAATAAGTAAATCCTTCTGCTTCTATTATGTTTTAAAATACGTGTTGATGAACAAGTGTAATGTTTATATTAACGATAATAATGTGGAATCTCTACGTTTCAAACATATCAAAATATAGCGATAAAGCTGTTTCCGGACACTTCACGCCCGCGACATAAATCTAGTGTATACCCAAGGGATCACAAAATCCTCTTAACGGGACGCGTGTTGAAGTCCCCATGGATCTTCACTATGTCTTTGGATTACTGCATTCTAACTTTTACTAATATTAACTTGATAACAGTAGCATTTAAGTGCATCGAATAAAAGTACAGAATGCGGTGAAATATCTACTTGTTTTTGATAATGAAAATGTATCGATTAGAATGAAATTAAAAAAATTCAAACAATACATTTTCTCTTACCCATTATTTTATAAACTTATGTTTACTGTAGTGGTAGTCACGCACAAATTGCTTGTGTTTATTTAAAACGTATATCAGATTTAACAACATGTAAGGTTCTAATTACTAATTAATATGTGGTGTGTGCGTCTTCTTCTTGATATTTCATGTTGTGAAATAGGATAGGGTTTTGTTGAAAATATAGCAATCTAAAAGAAGCATACTTAGTTGTTTTTACATTTATCTATCAAATTGGTACGCTTCAATGCGCTTTTTTATTGCATAAAAATGTTCAGGTATGCTAGAAAATAAAGATATACAGAGTATAATGCCTTAAAAATAAATTATTCTTGTAGTTAACATTTACAGTTATCGATCCGCATGGAGGATTTTAAAACGTGTCTGACGTCACACCGTATGATTTACATGTTTTGTGCTGTTAGATTGTGTGCTTGAATTATTATATTTTTTATTTACATTATTACGTTTTATATTTTTTATTATTACGCAAGTGTGTAGTAATATAAAACAATGCGTAATAGGTATCACTGTTCGAGTTGTGTACTATACTTTTTCTACTTTTATAACGGATAGCCTTGCATGGTACCTTAGGTATAACTATAGTTCATTTTTTAACAGAAAACTGATTTACAATATAAAATATTACTAAATTTAGTAAACAAAGCTATTTGGCGCTAGGTTTGAATTTTTAAGAATAGGTAAACATTGTTCACGGAATAGGTTATAGTAAGCACTGCAGCGATTTTATTATGTCTGTAAGCTATTTCGAATTAGTGATTTTTTGGTAGATAAAAATACTTTACGTAAGTGCGGTGAAAAATTTCCACATTAAGTACCATTTTACTTACCTCTGAAAGACCATTCAATAAAATTACAAATTTACTTTTAAATTTACAGTTTACTATAAATTACAAACTTATAAATAGTAAAATATAATACAAAAAGAAATGTGCTTTACAGTGAACAAAAAAACACTACATACAATTTCAATCTTAAACATTTGTCATTCAAGGCTCATTATTATCGAAAGCCACACACTATTACTCTAAAAGGTGTCGCTCACTAGAGCGGAGCGGGCCGGAGCGCACGGCAGCGCGGCGGGAAGGAATTTTTATAATACATAGTTTTAAATGGGAGTGTACCAATCAGCAGCGCAGCGCAACGGCCGGAATTCTTTCTTGGGAATATTTTTCCGTTCCTGCGCGCCGCGCTGTGCCGCGCGCCAGCCAACGTACGATAACCAGCGACCACTCTAGGCTATATTTTTCAGATTCTGTAGAAGGCGTTTGTGTTTGTAGGCTAGTGTGGTCTTCCAAACACGTGTTCAAAATGTCGGACGAAGAAGAAAAACTCGTGGGTTTAGTGTCGAAATACGAATTGTTGTTTGATATGTCAAATAAAAATTATTCTAACACTGAAATAAAAGACAATATTTGGAAGCAGATAGGAGAACAAATGAATTGGTCAGGTTAGTTAAACGTATATTTATTTTATGCACACATTATTTACTACAATAACTGCATTGTACATATTAATTATGTACGTATTCTATATCTATTAGTCATCTGTTTATCATTGCATTTTGCCAAGGAACCGCACCCTCGGGGGTTGCATTTCCTCCCACTCGACGCAAATTTTGAATTTTATCATTATTAAGGTTATTGTCAATTGATTGTAATGGAATTAGGTCAGGCCGTAAAAAGTTATCTAAACCACAGGTTGCGATAATTAAACTTAAGCGATAATTAAACGTTTTTTTTAATTTAACTTGTGACCCAGGAAACGGTCGCTATACCTGATTGCTTAGAGGGAATGCTTCATCGCCAACAATTACGTGAGGAACAATAATATTGGTTCCTGGAAGACTTTTTATCTAGTATATTGAAAGAGTTTCGTAACAGTGCTTTTCCTATATTAGAAGAAGCGAATCCTCCCCCATCACTGTTCTTTCCATAGGCACTTTCATCTATACTTATAAAACGATCATTTGCATCTACTAATGTCAATAGAACCACACTAAATGTCTTTGTATAGTTAAAATATAGCGAACTGCTATTGGCAGGTGCTTCTATAACAACATGTTTGCCGTCTATGGCACTGATACAATTAGGGAAATTCCAAAGTTCGTAACAGTCTTTTTCAACCGTTTTCCATATTTCCTTTGTTGGGCTTGGCATAACAATATTACGTAATTTGGTCCAAATTACGTCGCATGTTGAATATACAATTTCTCTAACAGTACTTTCTCCCAAGCGATACCTAAATGCAATTGATCTAAACGACTCTCCCGTAGCCAGGAATCTCAAAATAAAATTTTATATTTCAGCTTCAAAATATAAAAACCAATGGAAAAAATTAAGGGACAAGTTTTGCAAAGCCATTAAAGCACATAAAACAAAGAGTGCGGCAAAAAAAATTAGGCCCTGGAAGCTTGAACAACAGATTACTTTTCTTTTTCAACACAGTACTGAGAGAGCTCAAACCTCAAACATACAAGCAATAGAGGACGAAACTGGTGATTCCAATGAAGAGGATTCTTACTTCAATGTGCACCCCTATCTGCTCATAGGCAGAAAATGCGCGCTGCGCTGTGTTGGCTGCCGCTCTAGTGAGCGTCACCCTTAATGTTATAAAAGTTATTCATTTTGTTACAATTTAATCATTGTCACCTTCCGAACTTTCACTAAAGCTTTTTTCACCGTTAGAACCAAGGGAAATTTTTAATGGTTCTATTACGCTATCAATTATTCCATCTAATATGCACTTTTTTTCTTCTTTAATCACATGGTCTACACACTTTAGCCAATACGCAGAAGTAACACTTTCAACTGCTTGTAAAAAAGTAGCTTAACATCTCGTATTTTAAAACTTTTATTGTTAGATGCCACTTCATTTTTTTATTTTTGCCCATATAAGTTCAATGGGATTCAGCTCACAACGGTAACCTTAGCGCAATTTTATTATCTCTTTTTGTCATTTCATCAATTACGTATGTATTATATTTACCTTTATGCAATTAATTAAATGTAAAAGTTCTAGAACCATATCTGAGTCAAAATCTTTTTTTCGATTGTAACCATTCCTGCATTTTATTTTTCGTGACGAAGATATAATTTCTCTAATTTACGACTATGGTACAGAGCATTATCCATAACAATTTACTGCATTATTGGGAACTTTATTTAATAATGCCGAAAACACTCTTCAATATTGCAGCGTTCATTGGTTCATGATAATCTGATGTTTTTTGCCTTTAAAAAGGAGTAACCCATCGTTTACAAAACCCCTTTCAGATCCAACATGTAAAACGATGAGACGGTTTCCTTTACCTGAAGGGATTCTTAAAGCCAGTAGGCAGTCCCTCTACAAATGCTTGCCTTCGGCTAAGTATGTTACTGTCAGCCTAAACTTTTTGTTTTGTGTAACCTTCGTTAATCCAAGTTTCGTCAAGGTAATAAATTATTCGACCTTCATTTCGATATTGTTTAATGGTTTTTAGATATCTTCGTCTCCATCTTACGATGTCATCCCGTTCAATTAAAATACTTTTTCGATTGTGTATAAATACCTACAAAGAATTCAACTCTTAATATAGAGTTATTTTATATGTTTGTGTTTATCCGTGATTAAGTAATAAATGATTACTTAAAATTAATCTGTTTTATTAATTTATACAATGAAGAACGACCCATCTGTAGTAAATCAAGACGACTCCGTATCCAATGTTGGAAATTCATTGTTATGAAAGAAGTTGTCTATTATTTGTCGAACACATTTCTTAGTTGTCTCATTGTACATTACTACAACATGTGGGTCCTCCAGAACTTGTAGAATGGGTAATATCTCCGGTATCTCATATTCTTTCATTGTGTAAACAGTAGATTTTGCTATTAAAATGTATTTTTATTGTTAGATGCCACTTCATTTTTTTATTTTTGCCCATATAAGTTCAATGGGATTCAGCTCACAACGGTAACCTTAGCGCAATTTTATTATCTCTTTTTGTCATTTCATCAATTACGTATGTATTATATTTATCTTTATGCAAATTAACTGAATGTAAAAGTTCCAACCGAACCACATCTGAGTCAAAATTTGTTTTTTTCGATTGTAACCATTCCTGCATTTTATTTTTTCGTGACGAAGATGTGGAAATTCTCTCTGATTTCCGACTATGGTACAGAGCATTATCCATAACAATTTACTGCATTATTGGGAACTTTATTTAATAATGCAGAAAAACACTCTTCAATATTGCAGCGTTCATTGGTTCATGATAATCTGATGTTTTTTGCCTTTAAAAAGGAGTAACCCATCGTTTACAAAACCCCTTTCAGATCCAACATGTAAAACGATGAGACGGTTTCCTTTACCTGAAGGGATTCTTAAAGCCAGTAGGCAGTCCCTCTACAAATGCTTGCCTTCGGCTAAGTATGTTACTGTCAGCCTAAACTTTTTGTTTTGTGTAACCTTCGTTAATCCAAGTTTCGTCAAGGTAATAAATTATTCGACCTTCATTTCGATATTGTTGTGATAAATGACCAAAATTCAAGCGTGTACGTTTTTTAAAATACATTTATTGCTTGTATTCTCGAGTCCATATTTAAGATCATAAGTACCTGATAAGAAAATTTCAAATTTAGTTCTTAAAAGAACTGATTTGTTTAGTTGAAATTTAGGTAAACAGACATAAAAGAAAAAAAAAAAGAATGAAATATAAAAACGTAAAAAGGTAAACAACACAAGTGCAACTGACAGATAAATTGTTAATTTAGAAATTTCCATAGTGTAAACAAGGCGACATGTGAGCCAATTGAAAGTAACCTTTTTTGCGGGATTTATTTGAAACGCTCCTGCTAGTTAAAAAAGCAAGTATAGGTCACCAGCACTCAACTGGCTTTTTTGTCTATTTACTTTATATCGCTTTCTAGTTTATTTCGATTCAATATTAGGACTTCTTTTAGAATTAAAAAACTATAATCAGTAGTAATTTTTAGTTATTAGAAATTGTTGTAAAGTATTCGTATTCAGATTTATGGTTATTGCGTTTTTTTTATTTTTCATGAAGATGTGGAAGTTCTAAATTGGGATCATGTTTGTCGCATATTTTAGGTGTAGTTGTTTACGTTTAATCCTTGTAGGCGAAATAAGTAAAGACCGTAGATTTTATTATAGTAGTTCTGAGAATCAACCTCGCCCTTTTGTTGCATATGGTATTTGCTACACACGCATTTACCCCGAATAGGGCTTAAGAATGAAAGAGCGGTTTTAATCAGCGATAGTTAAATTTATTTAATAACCAATTTGGATAGTATCAACTGAGTAAAATAAGAACACCCTTAACGGAAGTTAAATAAAAGTGGCTCTAAACAAGTCTTTTATATAACTTAATGAGCAAACACTTTATAGAAAAATTATGAGTATGCAAATAATTCAGAATTTAAGAATGAACATTAATTGTAAAATTAAATAAAAATGTTTAAACTGTGTGCGTTTTTAAGGAAACCATTTTAGCGGACGTTTTTCATGGCAGTAGACTGATATGGCTTTCACTGTCGACGATTGATTGAATAATTTTCTTTGGCATGGACGTTTTGCTTGCCAATGAGGCGTCAACGTGGTTCTTCAATGTCATTAACTCTCTTCCCGCATCTATTAGTATACTGACTGATGTACTCCGTAGAGCCTAGCCATTACATAGCGAATGACTTGGTAACTTCGAATAGTGCGCGATCTGCTTATGTATCCATCCATCCAAGTTTATTTACTTCCACTACGTGTTTCGCATATTTACCTTTCTGGTAATTGACAGTTATTTTTAACTCAAGAGAACATAATTTTTACAAATGCTTCCGGGCACTACCAAAGATCTTGAAATATTAGTTTTAGTATTTGTTACAAGTGACTGACCAGTATATTCAATATCATTAATTTTGATATTTTTTTAATTCTTGTTTTTTGCAAGCTCCACTAATGTTGATGATTAAAACAACCCGTTAAAGGATAATAATCACAGCCTTATAGGACTTTTGTATACGTTTTGAACTAAGCACTCATGGTGCCAGACTTTTTCAGTATATTTATTAACTTCATTTTCGGAAAAACTTTGGATTGTTTACTTTCAAATACGTCAGCTGATTGCCTTTTGAGATACGCCCGTAGTTTTGGATAATTGACAATGTTCAGGTTGTGTCTTATTCTAAGTATCGAGTAAATAGCCCAAAGAGAACTTGGCTTGAATTGCTTTTTAATATAATCAAAGTAGACCATAAGTACAGTTTCTGAAACTGAATTCGTACGATTAATACTACAGTGCCAGCCCATAAATTTGTTATATGTAGATTCATATTTAAATTTTGACCTTCCGGAATGAGACTGTTGGAAGTTGTAGCAACTTGTAGCAAAGTTTCTGAAGACGTGCAGATTTCGCTCATCTTTGACTGATGAATTAATCTAAAATTCAAACACATCTTTTCTTTCCAAATATGTAGTCAATTATACTAATAAGTGAATTTCCATTCGAAACTGCTATACTTGCACTGATATTTTGCATTATTATTATTAAACCTTAAAAGTCTAGAATTACGTTATAATGTATTAAGGGGACCGGAAAATAACGTGGTTTCTGCGCAAGTCGATATTTGTTTGTCATTTATCAGCTGACTGTGCACTTTAAAGTTGTGACAAGACATTTTAAGGTTAGAGTGGACTTGTTTACTCGTATTTAATTAAGTTTAATTTTTTTTTGCAATTTATGGTGAAATGGCTGGCAAAATACCAGAAGAAGTACATATTCGGCATTACATGATTTCTGAGTTTCACTAGGGTAGTAACGCAACAGTTGCTACCAAAAACATTTGTGATGTTTATCCAAATGCATTAGACGTTCGTAAATGCGAAAGGTGGTTTTCTAAGTTCAAATCTCGGAATTTTGATCTTGCCAACTCGTATCGATCAGTAAGACCAACAACTTTAAAATTAAGGGCGGAAGTGGAAGCAAATTCGTGTCAGACAATCGAGGAGCTGTCAAATACCCTTAACCAACCTTGGTCGACCATCCAAGAATATTTGCAGTAGATTAGGGCAGGTGTTTGGGTCCCGCATAATCTGTCTGAAGAAAACAAAGCTAACCGATCCACCACATGCAACCTATTGCTTCAGCGGCACAATACAGAAGAATTTTTTGATCACTTAATCACTGGAGATGTAAAATGGGCCCTGTGTGATAATCCAAAACGCAAAAGGCAGTGGCTCTCTCCGAATGAATCGCTACGAAGTACAGCCATCCAGATTTACATCCCAAAAAGGCGCTTTTGTGTGTTTGGTGGAGTATTCTCGAGATCGTTCATTTTGAAGTGCTGAGATCTGGACAAACTGTGAATGCAGACCTTTACTGTCAACAGTTGGCTAGTGCGATGTATGTGGCTTCTTTGAGTTTCCGGCGAGTTGTATTGTCGTCTTTTGCCACTATCTGTATATTATCCCATTTGATGCGGTGGTCTTCGTTCTAGACATGTTCGTAGATTCTTAATATTTCTGTTTCGCCCGTGCGGGCGTTGTTTTTACGTTCCTGTGTCTTCAGATTAAGTGGTCTACTGCTGCATTCGCATGGTAGGTTGAATACACAATTCTTTAAATTCTGATCTTCATTGTGTGGTTTAGTTTTGATTAGTATTCCCCAGAGCGTTCTTTGTTCAGGTCCTCTTGTTTTGAGCAAATTGTTTCATCTCTATCGTACAAGCATTTTGTCACGCCTAACTTCACGTTTTTGTGGTGACTGGAGTTGTAGTGTAGGTACCTCCCCGTGTGGGTAGGTTTCCCGTATACATTTGTGAAAGTGTTGTCATTCCTAAGTACAAGTACACCCAGGAATGGCAGTATTTGTTCCGACTCTAGTTCCATTGTTAACTTTATGGAGGACGTGCGACTATTTAGATGATGAGGAATTCATCTAACTTACGCTTGCCGTGTTGCGAAACTACGAACATATCGTCCACGTTTCTAAACCACATCCTTGGTTTTGCCGTTAACTCTTCCATATATGTATATATATATATATATATATATATATATATGTACACTATGGGTGATAGTGGGGAACCCATCGCCATTCCAAACCTTTGTTGGTAGAATTTGTCTTCTATTTGGAAATATGCAGTTCTAATGCATATTGTCAGAAGTTCAATTATTGTGTTTACCAAGAGTTACGCGCGTCAGTCTAACGTTTCATCCTTTTCCAGCCCGTCCTTTATGATAGTTGGTGTCTTATCGGTGGGCATATTTGTGAATAGGCTTACCAGGTTTATTTGGAAGTTTCTGATGGTTTTGACGAAGTGCTCAATAATACGCACTTAATTTTGTAAATATGGGCGCGTAAAATGCAGATCCGATATATCGGATTGCATGCTTTATGGCCAACTTTTTCCATAAGCGAACGGTCAAATATAAATTGACTTTTTTTTTTATATATGTTGTGGTGCCGTGGCGAAATGCTTAAATTTTTGCAAGGCCAGGCAGGAACTGGCGTGTTTCACTAAGAGACTACGACATATATACTAGAGTCTTATGTTTAACTTTACTGTGACATTTTATATTTATTACAATATTTTCAGATTATCCCTTGCACAACTTCTAGAGGAAATTGAAAGAGAGGATTTGAATAGTGCAATAGATATCTATGCTGCACCACTTAAGGAAGGGGACAATACCGCCTGTGATTCGGATACTAGCGTGTGAATACATAATAATAGGGAAATAGAATGATGACTCTAAACCTAGTGACGATGAACCAATCTCTGTGTTTGCCTTATCTGGCCAATGCAGTTCAAGTTCTGACGATTTCAGCCCCAGTGACGAAGAGACTATCAAAGTTAGTTCCAAATTACAAAACGGGTACACGCTGTTATTCAGAGCATAAACTATAGCTACCTTCTAAGAAAATGCGTTATAATAGTCCAGCAAAATGCAAGAAATCTAAAAAAGTGCAACTGTAACAAAATGGGAAAAAAATTTGCCGAAATTTGATCTTAATATAACTTCCAAAAAAAAATCGCTATCGGAAGAAGCTAGCATGACAAAACTCCAATGGAATTCTTTCAATTTTTTTTGCCGGAGATTTGATGTCAAAAATCTTAGATGAGACAAATAAATATGGTCTCCAAAAAAATGATCATTTCAATGTAAAAATTGATGAACTATACGCTTATCTTGGAGGACTTCTTTTGTCTGCTTACGCAAAGTATCCAAACAATCGAATGTATTGGCCTACCCAAGATGATGTCCAAAAATTTTACAAAAACTTAATCGTTTCGAATCAATATCGAGAAGCTTTCATTTGAATGACAACGCCGTTATTGACAAAGAAGATAGATTGTGTAAGCTAAGGCCGTTGATAACTCATCTAAATCAAAATTTTCAGAAGCACGGCGGACTGAAGGAAAATATCGCAATTGAAGAATTGATGATCCCCTATTATGGACGATACTATCCGAAATAATACAGTGTCCAAAATTGGTCTGTGCAGTATTGCTATATTGGAAACTATAAGAGATCGAAAGACGGTTAAAATGGAGAAAGTTTTAGAGAATTTTAAGCCCATTAAAATGCCATTCTGAAATCAAGGCCATCTTAAATATTTTTCAAAATATTCGAAAAAAACTAAAAATCGATAATTTTTATTTTTAGCTATCTCTCTTTTATTTGAACAGATATAAAAAAAATAAATTACACTTTGCCATTGCCACTTTTTATCCTCTATTAATTGGCGACAGAAAAAAATTAATCCGATGTTTCGTCGATTAGAGACCATCATCAACTTTATTTTTTCATATGGTGCGGAAATTAGCTAATGGTATAAAATGATTCCTTTTTTATTTTAAATCCAACGATCTATCACACTTAATCATAATTCGACGTTTCGACCCTCATTCTTGACATTTTCAAATATTTCTTTTTTATGAAACATTTAAAAAAAAACTACCAAAGCAATTTATTCTGCAAACATACATTCATTTCAACTCATAATTCATAATAGGACGTTTCGACTCATCAAAAGCATCATCAAGTAATCTCTTATGAACTGTAGCTACCTATTCGTAGATAACTGTTTATTACGATATCGAAAAAGCCTTCCCAAACCTTGCCTTAAACAATGACGGATAAATAACTCTTTTATTAAGTTTAAATTTAGGTAAACACCTAACAATACATTTACTTCAAGTGAAAACATTTAAAAAAATGTGAAAAATACAATAATTGTTTTAAACTCATCAAAGCCTACTACCAGACATTTACCTTAATCGAATTCATTATTTAGCTGTAGTTAATTTTTAAGTGTTTTAATAGGATTTTTTTAAATATTTTCACTTGAAGTAAATGTATTGTTAAGTGTTACTGAAATTTAAACTTAATAAAAGTTATTTATCTGTCATTGTTTAGGACAAGGTTTGGGCAAGGCTTTTTCGATATCGTAATAAATAGTTATCCACGAATAAGTAGTTACTGTTCATAAGAGATTACTTGATGATCGAATAATTGATTTAAACTCATCAAAGCCTACTACCAGAAATTTACAATAATCGAATTCATTATTTAGCTGTAGTTAATTTTTAAGTGTTTTAATAGGATTTTTCACAATTTTTTAAATATTTTCACTTGAAGTAAATATATTGTTAGGTGTTTACCTAAATTTAAACTTAATAAAAGAGTTATTTATCTGTCATTGTTTAAGACAAGGTTTGGAAAAGCTTTTTCGATATCGTAATAAATAGTTATCTACGAATAGGTAGCTACAGTTCATAAGAGATTACTTGATGATGCTTCTGAGGAGTCGAAACGTCCTATTATGAATTATGAGTTGAAATGAATGTACATTTGCAGAATAAATTGCTTTGGTAGTTTTTTTTTCAAAAATGTTTCATAAAAAAAGAAATATTTGAAAATGTCAAGAATGAGGGTCGAAACGTCGAATTATGATTAAGTGTTATACATCGTTGGGTTTAGAATAAAAAAAGGAATCATTTTATACCATTAGCTAATTTCAACCCCATATGAAAAAATAAAGTTGATGATGGTCTCTAATCGACGAAACGTCGGATTAATCTTTTTCTGTCACCAATCAATAGAGGATAAAAAGTGGCAATGGCAAAGTGTAATTAATTCTTTTATATCTGTTCAAATAAAAGAGATATAGCTAAAAATAAAAATTATCGATTTTCAGTTGTTTTCGAATATTTTGAAAAATATTTGAGATAGCCTTTATTTCAGAATGGAATTTTAAAAATTCTTTAAAAGTTTCTCCGTCTTCCTATCTTCTCTTATAGTTTCCAAGATAGCAATACTGCACAGACCAATTTTGGAAGGCCTGTGTATAAAGGGAAAGCCAATCAGATTTGGGTTTAAAAATTGGGCCTTATGTAACTGTGATGGATAGTTGGGTCTATATATATATATATATATATATATATATATATATATATATATATATATATATATATATATACAGGGTTTTCAAAGTTAAGTCGCACTATTGCTACCTTCGTTATTATTGGTGCTACGAAGTCGGTTAAATAGGCAAAGAAGTAGCATTTTTTCGGCTCGTTACGATGGTGAAATCAAAATAAAAATTGAACTTCGTATTCGCGAGTTATGTCAAAAATTTCCATTTTTTTAAATGGCTCACCCAGTATGCAATCGATAGAAAATTAAATTCTGAACAAAAAAGTTCCTATGACATTTTACCCTAATGTTAAAAATGACAAAGTTATTGATCATTTATTGAATTCGTCAAGGTGGCTGGTATTACGTGAACAATATTTGTCATTTTCACAAATGTCATCAGAATTGATATGTCAAAGTGAAGTTTGCTAATAAAGAGTTAAGAGTTTGTGTTTTTTGAATAGAAAAATGCCTTTCACCCATTCAGAAAAGTGTGATATGTTAGAATGTTACATCTTTTGTCAAAAAAACAGTTATCGAGCGAACGAGCGTTACAGTGATTTGTTTCCTAAGCGTCATTTGCCGGATAGAAGGTACTTTTTGGTTTTGTATCGTAAATTTAGATCTAATTCGAGCGTGTTTAAGAAATCCAGATCTAATAAACAATGTATAATTAGTGAAGAAACTGAAATTAATGTGTTAGCTTATTTTGAAGCACATCCCAACAACTCAATTAATGATTTAGTGCAAGAAAATGGACTATGTTTGGGTTCCATCCACAATATTCTAAAAAAGTTTAAGTTTGTGCCGTATAAGTTCCGACCTACACAGACACTAGTACCAGAAGATCAAGAAAGACGCGTTCAGTTTTGTCACTGGTTTATTAATCAAAGAGAACCAATAATGATTTTTGGAGCTCAATTCTATGGAGTGACGAATCAACTTTTTTTAATAAGGGCATGTTGAACAGGAAAAACAGCCATTTTTGGAGTCGAGAAAATCCGATGCCCTACCAATCTTGTAACCCGCAGAGACGCTTCAGTGTTAATGTTTGGTGCGGTGTAATTGGCTCGATAATTGTTGGTCCAGTATTTTACCAGGGTGCGTTAACTGGTGAGCGGTACGCCGAAATGTTGACTGCCACACTCCAAGACTTCTTGGATGATGTAAATTTAATGGAGAGGCAGAAAATTTATTTCCAACAAGACGGAGCTCCTCCCCATAACGTTCGTCAGATAGATACAATATTAAACAATTTTTTTGATGACAGATATTTATCAACTAATGGGCCTATCCGTATGCCTCCTCGATCACCTGACATTATTCCAATGGATTTTTTCTTTTGGGGATATGTGAAGAGTGTGGTGTACAACAGGCGATACGATAACCTTGAGGATCTCCAGCAAAGCATCGTTCACGCCATCAATAATATTGATGGTAGATCCATTGCTAAGGCTACTAAAAGTGTCTACAAGCGGGCCCAGAAATGCTTGGAGCAAGAGGATGATGTTTTCGCGCATCTAATTTGAGTTTTGTTTTGTTTTGTTGTTCCTTATTATTATTATTATCACTTAGAATAAAGAATCCTGTTTCAATTGTCTGATATTCTTTTCATTTTCTGCTCTATGGTAATACAGAAAAATAGTTGACACAGCCACCTTGATGAATTTGGTAAATGATCAATAACTTTGTCATTTTTTACATTAGGGTGAAATGTCATAGGAACTTATTCGTACAGAATTTAATTTTCTATCGATTAAGGATATTGCATATTGGGTGTGCCATTAAAAAAATGGAAATTTTTGACATAACTCGCGAACACAATGTTCAATTTTCATTTTGATTTCACGTTAACGAGCGGAAAAAATGCTACTTCTTTGCCCATTTAACCGGCTTCGTAGCACTAATAATAACGAAGATAGCAATAGTGCCGACTTAACTTTGAAAACCCTGTATATATATATATATATATATATATATATATATATAGTTGTGTGTGTGTGTATATATATATATATATATATATATATATATATATATATATATATATATATATATATATATATATATATATATATATATATATATATATATATATATATATATATATAAGATGCCCAACGAGATCACTTTCCGGCTGCCATTTTTATTTATCTATCGACTTAAATGAAACTTGGCAGTTGTTACTAACCAAACGTCATTTTTATTGCATATTGGGTGTGCCATTAAAAAAAATGGAAATTTTTGACATAACTCGCGAACACAATTTAACCGGCTTCGTAGCACTAATAATAACGAAGATAGCAATAGTGCCGACTTAACTTTGAAAACCCTGTATATATATATATATATATGTGTGTGTGGATATATATATATATATATATATATATATATATATATATATATATATAATATACTGGCAAAAACGACAACAAAAGGTTTTTGAGATAGGAGGATATACTGTATTATCTCTTATAACGACTTCTAAAACACCTTCTAAACAAGGATTTAAATTATTTTTCGACAACTACTTTTCGTCTGTTAGCCTGTTTCGGCATTTGACGTAACTTGGTTACTGTGCGACTGGCACTACTCGCGACAATAGAGTTGAAAAATGTCCGCTGATGGAAAAATCAAACACGGTATGTTTAGTGAGATGGAAAGATAACAAAGTCATGCAACTAATTTTGATTCCATTTCCGAGGGAAAATGTTACAGATGGTTTAAAGGTTCAAAATAAAAAATAGCTGTAGTTCAACATTTACTATTTCAAAAATACAATAGTGGCATGGGCGGCGTTGACAAAATGGACTAGATGGTAGCTAATTATCGAACCAGAATGAGGAAACGGAAATGCCGGTGGCCCACACTTTGTTACTTGTATGTTTCAGTAACCAATGCGTGGCTGTTGATGAAAAGGATATATCCTACAGAAAAAGATTGTGATTCTTTATTGAGTTTTCGAAGAAACGTAGCAAACTGTCTCCTCAAAACGTGTGGTATTCCGCCGATGAAGGTAAAAATAATACAGGATCCAGTAAACGATGCTCATTACGATGTCGCGATCAGTGGCCGGACTATGTAAATACCGAAAGACTGTGTGAATATTGTGGCGGTAATAGCAAATTAATTCGTTCTAAGTGCCAAGTTGGACTGCATCTAAAACATTGTTTCAAAAATTATCATACATTTAAATTTTTTTTATATAGTCGGTCTGTATACAATCCGATATATCGGATGACGTGTATTTTTTCTTTTGTAAGAATTTTTTTTGTGATTTTGTAATAAATATCAGAAATCATAGAAATAACGTTAATTTTACTCCTGCTAAACCTTATGCACTAATGGGTTAATCGAGGTAAGCTTAATGTTCAAGGCTAAAATTTTGTGTTTTGGTTTTAATAGGTTCACCTGCCTATATTTTTCTTAGTAGCTCAATGTAATAGGAATGTGTTGGCGTTTATCATTTTAATCTTACGTATAACATTTTAATTTTGAAATGCAACCTGTGTACCATGTTTAGTAGAAAAATTAGATCAAATAAACGCCATGTAAAATAAAGAAAAAAACTGGATAAAGGACATAAATTTATTAATAAATGACAGTATATGTTAGAGTTATTTTACATGTATGGGGATACAACAAGTTTTTTTTTTATATTTACTTAAACTAAAAGCCCTAAAGTTGATTACAAGGCAAATGTCATATAATAAACATGATTGTAAAAGACAGTAATATATTATATTTTTGGTCAAATGATTTTTTATCTCACATAATAGCGGTGCGTTTAAATTTATATTAGCCAACGCTGTATAAACAATATGTAAATAAATACCCTTCTTTCATGATTGTACTAAATTATCGTTTGAAATTTTTACTAGTTTCAGGTATAATTGTCGTTGTCTAAAAGAAGTAAAGCTTTTAATATAGATTATTCAAATATTTAAGCTGAATCTAATAAAAATCTTTTTTTTACAAGAGTTGTTTATAGGCCACAACTTTTACAATAATATACACCATTATGTTGTACTAAAGATAAAGTTTCTTCTTATAAACGCGATCATTACTTACTTTGCATAATATAATAATTTTAATTTGTGTGGGTTTGGAAGTTTCTGGTAGAAAATGGAGGTTTAATTTTTTTAATATTAATCCATTATCGATTATGTTGTAACACTTTCTTAGACTACGACTAAAATATTTTAATACATTTAAAAATAATAACTTCTGATTTTTTTTACTTATATTAAAAAATCAGAAGCTCAACTTAGAGCAGTTCTTAATCGCAACTTTAACAAATACAAATTTGAACTGCCATAAATTGGGTTAGTGACATTTATTTTTACAATATTTGTTATGATATGTCAATTTGTTTTGAAAATGAATGCATTTTATCAAAAAAAACTGTAAACTAAATACAAAACGTTAAAAAGCTCAAAACAAGAGAAGTAGCAATAAGTGTTAGATTTTCTTGGTCGTCAACGTTACAATTGATTATTTAGATGAAAAGTAAAATAGATTATGTACATTACGGAAAAGAAATTCTAAAGGCCACAAAATTCTTACAATAATAACAGTTAATGCATTAACGCGATAGTTACCAGTATGAGGAAAAGTTTTTAGTAAAACACATAACAGGTCAAATTTTAGAATAGATTTCACCTCGTATTCTACGTTAATAATAAGTATTATACAATTTAATAAAATAGTTGGTATACGTTGAAAAGTAATGAACTAAACTCTTTGGCTTCGTACATTTACTACAAAAGGTGTCATCTAATTTTGGAAACCTTTTTTCCGCCTATACACAGTAACATCACTCACATGACGAGAAAAATACAAATCATTATAACAATCTAATTTCTACCTTTTTTGCCCATCCTACAATAAATTTTATAGTCAAGTTACTAATATGGTGTGTTGTTTAATTTAGGAGAGAGAAGTGTATGAGATTGGGTTTTCCAATCATCACTGGAAGGTGCAGTTGCAGCTAATGAAGGTGGTGAAGAATCTGGTTGGGAAGCAGGAGCAGTTACGATACTTAAAGCATGTCGGATACAATTTGTTTCCACGTCCATTATTTCATCTAGTTCCTTATCATTTCTTGAATGAGATGATTCTGGAGATTCAGCATGATCTTCACGTCCATTTTCCATAAAATCACTTTCATGTTCACCATCACCATTTGCAATAGTTTCGCCTTCACCATCGGTTAATGTGTCCTTAATGTTTTCCTGTAACAAAGGTATAATATTAGAATTACAAAGTAATTTCTTTAAATATGGTTTGTAACTGGTTTAATATTTGCTTAATTAAGTTGTCGCCATATTACTTTTCTATCTCTTTTTATACACTTTTCAAACAAATTTGATCTGGTCAGCATATAACTTTACTATGCTTATGTGGTAATACATTAGCAAATTAGGGAAATAGTGAATCAGTCTCGATAGGGATAATTTTAATTTATTCATATTTTCAAGGCACAATTAGCAAAATAGAAAGGCGCTATAGAGAATTGTGTCATGTCAGAAATCTCCTAAGACAAAGAAGAGAGGAAGTTGACGAAAATACAAAGCTGAACGTTTTGTTGGCTATTCAAGAAAATCCCACCATTTCGGCACGGCAATTAGCGCGCGATAATTAGGTCAGTCATAAAACTGTTTTAAAGGATTTAAAAACTGCAAACATGCACACTTACAAGATGCAAATGCTACAAGAACTGACTGATAAAGATCTAGACCGATGAATTGAGTTTTGTGAACGAATGATTGACTTCAATGATCATGGTTACATACAGTTGGAATGGATTCTCTTTTCGGATGAATGTACTTTTTCTTTGCATGGAGAAGTGAATGATCACAATTGTCGTTATTGGTCTGACCACAACCCCCATTGAATACGGGAAACTCACACGCAGCATCCACAAAAATTAAACGTATAGGCTGGAATTATTGGAGATCGAGTGGTAGGGCCATTTTTTTCTGAATGGCAATCTTGGTGGGCAGTTATATCTTTCTATGCTCACGGATGACCTGCTCCCAAATTTGAGGGGTCTATTTCCAAATAACAATCCAAATGACTTGGATGACAGAATTTGGTTTCAGCAAGATGCCGCGCCACCGCACTATGCATTGCCAGTATGGAACTATTTAAATAAGATTTTTCCAAATAGACGAATTGGTCGAAGATATGCACTTGAATGGCCACCACGATCCCCGGATCTTAATCCCCTTGACTTTTTTTATGGGGATATTTGAAGGGTAAGGTTATGCCACATTACCGTCCGACCTTCAGGATCTGAGGGACAGAATTGCTGCAGAAATCAGAAATACTCCACAAGACATGTTTCAAAACGTAAGAAATGGTTTTTATCACCGATTGGGTCTTTGTCAAGAAACAAATGGATACCATTTTGCACATCTTTAAAGTTATGATAATATTTTTTTGCAGAGAAGTCGTTAAATCGTAGTTTAGTTTAAGCATCCACAAAAATTAAACGTATAGGCTGGGATTATTGGAGATCGAGTGGTAGGGCCATTTTTTTCTGAATGGCAATCTTGGTGGGCAGTTATATCTTTCTATGCTCACGGATGACCTGCTCCCAAATTTGAGGGGTCTATTTCCAAATAACAATCCAAATGACTTGGATGACAGAATTTGGTTTCAGCAAGATGGCGCGCCACCGCACTATGCATTGCCAGTATGGAACTATTTAAATAAGATTTTTCCAAATAGACGAATTGGTCGAAGATATGCACTTGAATGGCCACCACGATCC
This sequence comes from Vesta saturnalis, assembly GCA_036346205.1. Taxonomy (NCBI): domain Eukaryota; kingdom Metazoa; phylum Arthropoda; class Insecta; order Coleoptera; family Lampyridae; genus Vesta; species Vesta saturnalis. The sequence continues at coordinate 18,197,026 of JARFJB010002231.1, read as the reverse complement.
CCGGATCTTAATCCCCTTGACTTTTTTTATGGGGATATTTGAAGGGTAAGGTTATGCCACATTACCGTCCGACCTTCAGGATCTGAGGGACAGAATTGCTGCAGAAATCAGAAATACTCCACAAGACATGTTTCAAAACGTAAGAAATGGTTTTTATCACCGATTGGGTCTTTGTCAAGAAACAAATGGATACCATTTTGCACATCTTTAAAGTTATGATAATATTTTTTTGCAGAGAAGTCGTTAAATCGTAGTTTAGTTTAAGAAGGTTCTCAAATGAAACTTCCTTTAATAAGACAGTGCGTTTATTTGTTTATTATTTTTGATTTTGATTTTTTTTTCAACAAAATAATGCTTAAAGTTTTGAAAAAATAAATACTGCGTTGTATTCCTCTTAATACAAGCGTTCACAAGGTGTATCACTTAACCTAGCATTACATTTGAAAAAGAAAGTTAGGAGTGGCTTCACACCCGGGGATGGATATATAGAGAAACTGTAACCCCCCAGATTGTGGGCTGGAAACAATTATAAAGAAAGCCTATCATGATTTTTCTCCCGAACTTCACCTCTTTGAGTTACAGAATTTATTCCACTTAGCGTATCCACCGTGTATATTATACACATATAAATATGAAAACCAACACAATATTAAAAGTTAGTCCTTTGTCTAGACCTGAGTATTTACATCAGATGTTTAAATTAATTTTTAACGCTTTGCGGTTTTATACTAAAAATTATAAAATAAATTTATCTAAAATTGAATTATGTTTAAAACGTGCACATAGCGTTCGTTAGGAGTTAAGAGTTTTTCAGATACAAACAAACGTTTGTTATTATCATTATTGATCATTAACGAAATTTATTACTAATTTTATTAAATACATAAATAAAAAGTTTACCTCGGGTAGGATTCGAACCTACGACCTGTACTTTGCTAGAGTACCGCGCTAACCAACTGCGCCATCAAGGTTCAAGCCCCAATCGATGTAGATTTTGTCTTTATGTATGTAGAACTGATGTAAATTCTAAATATGTAGAACTGATGTAAATTCTAAATTTTTAGAATTTACATCAGTTCTACATATATAAAGACAAAATTTACATCGATTGGGGCTTGAACCTTGATGGCGCAGTTGGTTAGCACGGTACTCTAGTAAAGTACAGGTCGTAGGTTCAAATCCTACTCGAGGTAAACTTTTTATTTATGTATTTAATAAAATTAATAATAATTTTTAATTACATGTTTACCTTTGAACTTATTCGTTCATAACAAAAACTTATAATAAATAACGAAATTTGTTTAAAATTATTTATTTTTAATAAAGGTCTTCGCTTTTCTCAATAAAAATAGTAGTTTTAGAGATATTCACAAAATGTACTTTAGCCCGTTCCATAAAGTACCTTTATTTTTAAATAGATTTGAATCAAGATTTGATTAAACCGAGACGTTTAAAAGTAACCGTAATATATAAACTTTTATTAGAGTAGGTGACTTTCTTAGGTTATCGCGCAAGCACACACACACACACACACACACACACACACACACACACACCCCACACACACACACACACACACACACACACACACACACACACACACACACACACACACATACACACACACACACACATATACACACACACACACACACACACACACACACACACACACACACACACACACACACACCCATACCCACATCCACACTCGCGCCCGCACTGACACTCTCACCCGCAACTACAACCACAACCATACCTACACCAACACCCATACCCACAAACACACCCACACCCACACCGACATCCTCACCCACACCCACACCCACACCCACAACCACACCTACACCCACATAACATACACACACACACACACACAAACGTACACACACAGACATACACACACACACCAGCTGAACACCTCCTCGCACACACGACACCCACACACACCCACATTCACACTATACCACACAACATACGCACACACACCGCACACCACACGCACACAGCATACCCACGTCCACGCTCACGCATATATCCATACCCACAGCCACAGACACACGCACGCACGCACACACCTACACAAAATCACACCCACACCCATACACATACCTACACCCACATACGCACACGCACGCACACGCACACTCACACGCACGCACACACTCACACACACACACACACACACACACACACACACTTAATCGCACACACCACACCACACTCACACCCACACCCATACACACACACACACACACAGACGCACACACGCAGGCACACACGCACGCACACAGCACGCCGCACACGCGCACACCAACACCACACTCCAACGTACGCCCACAACAACACCATTTTAAACGTTAAACGTTTATTATTGGATATTCAATATTAATGTCAATAAATAAATGTGCGACCGTTGTAGGTGAAGATTAAAGCTTTTTTCATCGTTAAGTTAGTTTAATGCCAACACGTATTCACGCAGAGCAGTGTATTTTAAGGAATTATGAAAGATAATCAATTACCTAACGGTATTAATGAATTAAATAATATCTCTAGATTCAATATAAAAATGGCAATTTTCAATAAATATTTAATAAATTAAATATTATTGAATTGCATTGAAGGTAACAAATAATACCATCCTCTAGCAGAAGAAGGCTAACAATGAAAAATGTCATAATAAAAAAAAATTGAGCAAGATTTAATCTCATTATGATGTAAGTGCAAACTTGTGTAAAACTTTGATTTGAAATTGATAATTGATAGAAGCATCCACAAATAAAACCTGACATACCATTTAAGTATCTAATCAATTTATAATTCATAATAATTTGAAACATTACCGTTACAAAGTACACCTAAAAACCTTCAGTTTGGTATAGATATGTAGATGACACTCTTATTATTTGGAGACATTGAGAAGAGGCACTGTATGAGTTTTCGGTTTTTATAAATGGTATACATCCTAGTATTCAGTTTATCATGGAAAAAGAAACTACTGGAAGTTTACCATTTCTTGACATATTAATATCTAAAAATAACAATTCACTATCTTTTGAGGTTTACAGAAAGCCGACGCACATTAGTAGATGCCTCCATAAATAATCCAACCACCATCCACGTCAAAAAATTGGTGTAATTAAATCTTTAGCAGATCGAGCAAAACGAATTTGTGACCCTGAATTTCTGAAGTATGAATATAAATATTTACAAGATAATGGATATTCACTTACAGGTATTATTAATGTTATTACACCTTCTAGACATAACCTTAAAGAAAAACCAGTTCTTAATGTTGGTACTGCCTATCTTTCTTTTATAGCTAATGTTACAGATAGAATTGAAAAAATTCTAATTAAATATGGCATTTTTAAACCTACAAGAAAAATTAAATAACATTTAAGATCACCTAAAGATGTTTCAAATCAATTATCATCTTCCGTAGTGTATAAGTTATCTTGTTCATGTGGAAAATTATACATTGGAACCACAAAACGTAGCTTTGATACAAGACGTAAAGAACATATGAGATTTTGTAGATTAGGTCAACCAGAGAAGTCTGCGGTGGCTGACCATGCCTTAAATAATCTAAATCATGACATTCAATTTGACAATATGGAAATATCGTCAACACAAACTAATTATTATGTTCGTTTACAACGTGAAGCTATTGAGATACATAAACACCTTAATAATTTTAACAGAAAAGAATAAAATCTCCGTTTAAATAGGTTTTGGCATCTTGTAATTTAAAAAAAGGCATAATGATACGTCTTAATTTTGATTTTAATTTTGACTTTTGGTATCTAGGTTTTTGTGTTTCTAGACCTTAGCAAATTACCTATGTTAAATTACCACAGGACTATAATTTAACATAAGTAGTAGAAATTAAGATTAAAATAAAAAAATTACAAAAACGTTCTGCATTATGCTTTTCATTGTTAATAACACTTGCAATTATTGACAAAAATATCTCTGTTAGATATAACTGGATTACTTTATTTGATGTCATGTTTATATTTGTGAATGCTTCTATCATTTTCAAATTGAAGTTTTTCACAACTCTACACTTACATCATAACTTGTTTAAATTTTATTAAATGTGTTTTTTGGCTGACAGTTTTCATTGTTAGCCTTCGCCGTTAGGGGGTGTTCCGATTTGTGATCTTTAAGACAGTTTAACAATATTTAATTTTTAATGACCTAGTTATTCTTTACTAGAACTTAATTCTATAGTTGGCTTTATACGTTTCTCAAACTGTTGTATTAATAGCAGGCTGATGTTTATGTTTTAATTTTTCAACTTTGACAAAATTGTTTTCAATATATTTAACAATTTTAATAGATATTACTACTGACGAGGATAACTGTAAGTGTTATCGCAACGTTTAGATTGTATAATTTAAAATACACCATTAAAAAGCTAAAAAAAGATAAGTATTTTGTTATGAATGATAATGGTGAAAGTTTACATTTTCATAAGTATCTAATCAAATCTAACAAAAAAATAGTTTTCGGTTATTAATAACAGCAATTGTTATTGTACACTGAAAACACGATGTGAACGTTTAATGCAATTGGTATGTCACGTTTTTATTTGTGAATGCTTTCATCAATTTCAAATTATAGTTTTCCACAGCTGTTCACTTACATCATAGCTTGATTAGATGTTGTTAATTGGTTGGTTATGGCATATTTCTTTGTTAATATTCGTTTCTGATTTATCATCTTCAACAGTTATTAATTAAATATCTAACTAACAATAAATAATTTTAATTGTTTAATAATTAATAATCGTGAAAGTTTAGCTTATTATGGCTTTTATTTCATAAATTATTTCTTTAAAACCTAGTTCAATTCGTTTTACTAATCTATTAGTTTCATTGTTTACTTCATATCTTGAAAAAATAAATTTCAGTATGTTACAATACAGTATCTAGAAACTGTAATAATTATCGTTAAGAATTCCTCGAAAGTTTAATTTAGGTACATTACTACTTTTCGATATATATCGATCTAAGAGCTTCTTATCATAAACGTACTACTATTTGCGGAAAACCCAAAAATGTATGCATCCATAAGCTCAATTGAAGATTTCGTCTTCAGGAACAACTGCTTAAATTAAATGACTGGTGTACTGTAAGTAATCTTTCTTTGCATACTTCAAAATGTGCCTTCATACCCTATAGAAAGGAACGGGATACTATTGTATTTCAACATAACAATAAATCAACTCTCATATCTCGCAGTACAATCGTAAAAAATAACGGCGTTACATTTGACAGCAGATTTTACTTTTCAGGTCTTATTAGTACCAATCATCTGGTAAAAACTTAAGAATCTTTCTTTGCAACTTCAAAATGTGCCTTTGAGACGCTAACATAATAAAGGCTGATTTATGCTGAATACTTCAAATTAAGTATTGTTCTAATCGTTGAAAAATATCGGCGTTACATTTGACAGCAGATTTTACTTTTCAGGTCTTATTAGTACCAATCATCTGCAAAAAATTTAAGATTTATTCTTCGTAATTGTGAACCGTTTTGAGACGCTAACATAATAAAAAAGCTGATTTATGCTGAATACTTGCCAAATTAGAGTATTGTTCTATAATCTGGTTTGCTACTTATGACTACGAAATATGCAGTACAGAATCTGTACATAGAAAGTTACGGAAATATATTGCATCTAAAATAGAGGCTTCAACAACGACGAGCTGTTACATCGTTTCAACTATCACACGTTAGAGTCCGGAAGACGAAAAGACGGTATGGTATTTTTATATTCTTCTGCATAAAGTTGATTGCGCAGAATTATTATCTTAAATTAATATTCAAGTTTCAGCTTATCGGCTAGGACAAGTGTTTCGTTACGTTCTCCGATAAATGTTAGGTGCCGTAATTATAATTAAGCTTGTCATGACGGTGATATATTTTCATGTACACTAAAAGAACTATATAGGTAGGTTACTTTAGCGTATGTTTCTTAAATTTAGTAAAAATATTAATTTAAAGATTTATGTACATTACATTAAATTTAATATTTGTTTGCTCTCTAATTGGATTAACACTGTCGGAAAATAAACAATTACTATTATCTCATACTCTCAAATAAATTCAGTTTCGAACTGTGCAATAACGCAAGAAGAACAATAAACATAACGGGACGCCCGCTCGACCTACCTATATAACGTACAAGATGTTAGCAGTGGGGAAATTGGAAATTCCTACTCTCCCTATGCTCAGGCAGGAGCGTTGGAAGTTATTTCAATTAAAATTAAATTAGTTATTGGTTTGATGCTTATTTCGATCTTCTAAAGTTACCGTTTATTGAATAACGGAGCGATTGATATAAAAATGCACCACTTCCTACCTAAAAAAACATTACTTATTCTATATAATGGTTTAATTAATAATTACTGAGGCTTCTTGTCAATTCATAATTAATAAAACGGTTGCTTGCTTTTCAATGTATTGGCATTGGAATGTATAGTTATAGTACAGTTTATTTTACGCAATAGAAAGTAGATTATAAGCCATTGTAGAGTTAGTTATTTGGTTAATGTTACAGAAATGATTGCATATTTAAATTTGGTTATTAATATCGAAAGTGATCTAATGAAACTTATTTTCTCTGTAATTACAGAATTCAATTTATTCGTAAACGGTAGTAGCAGATAGCGAAGTTATGTTAGTATATTTGATGCTGACATGTTACTTTTAAATACAATTTTTACTCACAAACGTAATGATTTTACAGATTCCTACTATCTAAAATTCAATTTTAAGAGATAAATCAAGTAACTTACAGGAACGGTGTTAGCTGAAATTGTTTTGCTAATTGAGAATCTATTAATTCTATTTGTCGGGTATCAAATTCTATTTTTGGATGCTACGGAGTACTTATTTTAACTGGAGTCAATATAAAACGTGTTGATTGTAATTTTCCAACCAAGATGCATATTTTAATACCAAATAAATTATTCTTCGTCAAATTTTAAAAGAGAAACAATAAACAGAGAATCGGTCTTTACTCTCAAAGGTGTAATCTTTTAGATCTTTAAATTTGTTTATCGTGAACAGTTTTATTTAGAATACACAAGCTTTAACATTATTTTTCTTCCTCATTCATTACGCTTCACGGTTGAATTATTTATGATACCAAAGTCAAATATCTTATCAATATTTGACGGTTAATGTGTTAATTCATTTACCGACTTGATGTGGGATTGACTACTTTCGAATGAATAATCTTATTTCCATATCCTGGTTTTACTCTTAAATGTAGAACGTTTACAGATTTTTCTAACAGTGGTGCTAATTACTGGATCTTTTGTTAGCAGAGGAAAGGAAAAAAAACTAATCCTCACAGTCGTGCTTCAGGGAAAGCATGTGTTTTAGATGCTACTGCGCTACGAGGGAAAAATTGCCCTTGCAATAATATTTAAAAGCAAAAATATGATCGACTCTATTATGCCTGAAAAACCTGATACATAATACAAAACTACTTTTCCGCTTTCATGATTAGGGGTGGATGACTGCTATTTTCAGAGAATGGTTTCAAGAAATCTTTTCTCCCCAATATACCTATGGGAAACTTTTAATAGTAGACGGGTGTGTTCTACTCATTCCATGCAAGTTAATAGAAATTGCTTTAATAAATAATATTTGTGTACTAAACTTTCACCATACACGACTCACTGCGACCGCTGGATTTGCGCGTGCTTGAGGGTATGAAAAGGCAATGGGACAAATCTTCATGTAAATGGCAAAGGCAAAAGTAGAGAAAGAAAATATATATATATATATATATATATATATATATATATTTATTAAACAGCAATCAAAAGTATACAGTACATTTTTAAGCTATTTTGTTGACTTAGGAACTGGATAGGGCAGTTCCTTGTGACGTTGATGAGCTTCTCCAGCGAGAACAACTCTTGCACCTTATTTAAGGTTTATTGGTCTCTTCCTTTTCAGTCTTCTTTGGCCACCATCTTGTAGAAGAGGTTGGAGAAGGGTGTTTGTATGAAGTTCTAGCCTTTGGTGGTGTTTCTTACTTCGATCTTTAATCAGTTCTTGGGCAGTTTGTACATTGAGGTCCTGGTGAAGCATCTGGTTTGTTATATACCACGGGGTATCAGTCATTGCGCGAAGAGTTTTGGATTGAGCGCGCTGGATAATTGCAGTGTTCGATTTGCTAGCGCATCCCCATAACTCAATGCCGTAGGTCCAGATTGGCACGATTATAGTTTTATACAGAAGTATTTTATTTGCTATTGACATTCGGGAGTTTCTGCCAAGGAGCCAATAGATTTGTCTCAATTTTATATCAATTTGTTTTCTCTTTTTGTTAATATGCTCTCTCCAGATCAGCTTACTATCGAGGTGTAGTACTAAGCATTTTACGCATGAGGTTGTTGGTATTTCTATATTGTTGATGTATACTGGGGGGCATAGTTTTTTTCTTGTCGTAAACGTTATGTACTGGGATTTCGCTTCGTTAACATTTATTTTCCATTTCTGGAGCCACTCTTCCAGGAGAAATATATGTTCTTGGAGGTTGGTGGATGCTACTAGGGGGCTTTCATGCGTTGCCAGAAGAGTCGTGTCATCCGCGAAGGTTCCTGTTATGGTGTGGTCAGTTATGGGAAGGTCAGATGTATATATGAGGTATAATACTGGTCCCAGTACCTCTGCGGGATCCTGATTTAATTCGGAAGTTTCACCGTGTACCCTCGTTCGAAAACATCTGTCTTGTAGGTAAGATTTGATGAGATAGAAGTATGCAATAGGTAAGCATTGTTTGATTTTATAGTGCAAACCTTCTTGCCAGACCTTATCAAAGGCCTGGCTGACATCCAGGAAGACCGCTGCTGTGTATTTATTTGCGTCTAACGCTTCGTTAATTGCATGTACCACGCGGTGACACTGTTGAATGGTAGAGTGCTCGGTGCGGAAGCCAAATTGATGATCGGGGATTACTTGGAGTAGGTCTTTTATACGATGTAACAGCAGATTTCTAAAAGTTTGGAGACTGTTCATAACAGGCTTATTGGTCTGTAGGATGCTACGTTGGTGATCGGTTTCCCAGGTTTAGGAATAAGAATAATTTCGGACTTTTTTAATTCTTTAGGCCAGTATTGCATCCTGAAGATAGCGTTAGAGATGTATGTTAACATAACCAAGCCTGGTGTTTTTTTAGTGTTTAAAAGTGAGATGATATGTTTGATTTCTTTTGGAGTTATTAGTGGGATATTTGTAATGGAGGTGTTGCCTGGGTGATTATTGTTTAAGAAGTCGGATATGTGTTGATCAGGAATATCATTGTTAGGTGTAAATACTGTAGCTAGGTGTGAAGAGATCTGCCTTTTTTTGGTTACTTCTAGCTCAGTGATCTATATTTGGTGATTCTACTCGTACCGGGTAGTTTGTTACTGTTGGTTTTCTTGCGAATTTAATTGGTCGCCATATTGAATTGTCGTAACGATTTAGATTAGTTATGTAGTCTGTTAGATTCGCTTCTCTCATTTGCCTTAATTTTTGTTTTAGTTGATTGGTTAATTGATTGTATGTTCTTCTTTCATCAGGACCGTGGGTTTGCTGTCATTTCTTTCTGGCTTTCCTTTTTTTTTGCTATAAGTTGTTTAATTTCCATGGACATGTTAATATTCTGTTAGTGAGTTTCCATTTTAGGTGTTGCTTTTGGCGCAGCATGTTGCAAAGTATCTATACGCCGTTTGCTTCCTCTAGTTCTTCGTGGGATTTTAAACTTATTTTTAGATTGATGTTGGATGCAATTGCACTTCTGAATATATCCCAGTTTGTTTTTCGATTATGCAATCTTTGCGGTTTTTTAACTGTATAGCTGCAGTACTAATAGTGGCTATTATTGTCGTATGGTCTGATGATAATTCATAGTTAGACGTTACTTCTATGTACGTAGTGGAAATGCCATTCGTGATGTAGAAGTCAAGTAGGTCTGGTATTTTACTGTTGTCACTTGGCCAATATGTTGGGCTGCCGGTCGAGTGGAATAAATAGTTTTTTTCTTGTATGGCTTTCAACAGCTCTCGTCCTTTGGTCGTGGTTAGTCTTGAACCCCACACTATGTTTTTGCAGTTGTAGTCGCCTCCTGCGATGAATTTTGCACCAAGTGTTTGGAAGAAGTCTAGATAGTTTTCTTTCTTGAGGTTGTGCCGAGGTGGACAATACACTGCAGAAACTGTTAGTTTATATGGCAACGTTTTGATTTTTAGTGATGTAGCCTGGAGATAGTCTGTTTTATATTCAGGTAGTACGTAGTGGTCTATGGAAGATCTTATTAGATTGCAGATCCGGCATGTGCCGTATTATCAGGATGATTTGTATGATATAGTGTGTAGTATGGGACTTTAGATAAGATTTGTCGGTGAAGTGGGTTTCGCTTACTAATAGGATGTCTATCAGGTGTTGTTGAAGAAAGAGGTTAATTTCATCTCTGCGTTGTAATAGTCCATTGGCGTTCCATTCTGCAATTCTAAGAAATTTAGCCATTAGTTTGTCCTGCTCAATAATGTCGCGAGAAGGTTCAAGACCATGTTCTTCTGTTGCATCATTTGACTGAACATATTCTTAAATTCTTCTAAGAATTTATTTAAGATAATGCCTATGTTATCGTCATGTTGTGTTGTGGTGATATTTCTGTTGCTTGTAGCATCCGCATAACTGCGATTTTGCTCTGTATATTTTTGGAGTGTCTTGGGGGTATTTATTTGGTGCCTGGTTTTATACTGATTAATGTTTGTAGCATTATTGGTGTTTTTAAGTAAATTGTGATAAAACTCACAACCCCTGTAGTTGTTTTCGAGTTTATCTTTAATATCTGCTGGATCTACTGTGTGATGAAGATATTTTATTACAATTCTGTAAGCTCTTTCTTCTTTTGGCTGGTACGTATGATGAATGATGTTATTTTCTTTCATATATTTTGTAAGTTTTCGTTAGGATTCTGGTGCATAGGTATTGATTTTAATAGTGTTGTCTGCCATAGTGTTAGTGACGAACTGCTCCTCTTCTAGAATTTCTGTTAATTTTTTTATCATGCTTTCATAGTTCTCCATAAACATATATTGGTGGAGGTTTAGGAACTTTTTCAGTTGGTTTGGTATTATTTTCTGTGGTTTTAACATCCTCCGTTGAAAGTGCATCATATCTGTTGCTCACACTGGTTTCGTCTCTCGTATTTGTGTCATAATTTGTTTTTTTTCTTTTAACGCTCTTTACAATATGCCATGGATTTTCTTTGTTAATGTCTTTGTTAATGTCTTTGTTAATGTCTTTGTTAATGTCTTTGCTAATGTCTTTGTTAATGTCTTCTGTTTCTTCGTCACTAGTTGAGATCATTCTTACAAGCTGTTTGTGACTGCTATGTTGTGAAAAAGGCAGATGATTTTGCTAGGAATTGTTGTTGGTTGGGTGGAAATATATATTGCGAATGGCTTGAAGTCAAGGGCATTTGCGAGCTAGAAGGACGCATTGGAGATAATTGAGATAATGGTACTTCCATTTGAGGTGTTTGGTGAAGCATTGCTGGTTGACTCTGCTTGATGCTTGGTTGTTGCACATTTATTTGAGGATTGTTTATTACATCGTTATTAAAAGCCCCCAAGGGGAACATATTTATCGCTTTTTACACTATCACTATTATCAAACCGATAATAGAAGGAAAATTGAAAACAGAATTTGTACAAATATTAAACAAAGAATATGCTCGAACGCCATCCACAAACATTTTTAATACTTTCAAAGCAACTTGGACTTACAATGCGGAAATTAGAGCCTCAATAAACAAATTTCAGTAGATATTTTTGTAAAAAACATACTATAATAAACAGATTATACGAGTTAATGGCGTGGACAGTAACTTGACTGGAGAATCCTCAAGAATACCAAAAATCTGAATTAGTTGTCACAGAAAATATAGCTGTAATGATTCACAAAGGTATTGAACTTATTGCTGGCCCCTTAGAGGGCGAATGTCTTCCAAATTAAAGTGGGCATCAAAACTCGTTTGAAGATATGCTAAATCCACATTCTGAAAACTAAGGAGCTCACACAAACTCCTCGAAAAAATGTATTAAGACTCAATGTGATTGTGGCTGAAGGAGCTTGGAAAGTTCAAGCAACCCGCCCTCCCCCTTGGGGAGGGAATGAAATACGTCGCCTTTTCCTTTTTCCTACATTTAAGTCTTCCCAATTACGTGGTCTTTGTTTGGCGTCAAATACGGATGTTTCGCAGGCCACTCAATAGTACCTCTTCTGCCATCCATCCGTTTCAAAAAACGTTATTTAAGTACTCTCTTACATGTACCGCAAAATGTGGAGCAGCTCCATTACGTTGAAAGATAATTCTATAGTAAATACATTTCCATCCGGGAATAATGCGGTGATCGCAGGTATCGATCAGCGGTAGGCGTTTCATAAAAAAAAGGTCCTATGATATGTCCTCTTATAGTCCCTGTCCACACAACTACTTTTTAGTAGTTGTGTGCTCTATCGACAATAATACCGACGATTGCAAATTAACAATTTGCAAGAATTTTGAACAAAAACTTTGCTTTAAACCAACAATAATGATTGTTTATTGTATTTTTTTCAAAAAATGCTTGTATTAAAATGACAAAAAAGTATGGGTGCTATTTAAAAACAAAGGTGGTTGCCATAGCAACAAAACAAAAAACTCCTAACGTGTGGTTATGAACCGAACAACTTTTGTATTGAAAACTTTTTTTATAACTTTGCAACTGAAAAAGGTAAAGCCATTATTTGACATTCCGTTTAAAATAACGAAGGTGTGATTCACATTCGGTTTAAATTTAAATTGCCGAAAATTGAATAAGTTTTCTTAGAAGCCAGGTTTGAGAATAACCTTAATATTCTAGTAGGTTCTCGGTTGGCTTTCATGAAATAAAGACGTTTGGATCGACGCTCTCTTATCTCGGAGTGTTGGCCGGGTGATTAAAGTCAAGTGTTGGCTGCTGATACCGCGAATACGGTTCAACTAACTTTTAAATTTAAATTTATTTTACTCAGTCTTGACGGTAAAAATACAAACTTTTATGTGATAAAATGTTTCCAACCGGGATTATATCCGGGCCATCCAACAATTTCCAAAACAACTTGAATAATCTTCAACTGATGCCAACAATTCAAAATCAACCACCGCGGATACCAAGCTACGTAAACCAGATAAGGTAAACTCAATCTAATAATCAGTTAAGGCCGCAAATATATCAATATCAAAATGCGACATTCCTTTCATATCAACGGTACCCACCCCAATACCTAATACAAGTATCCCTAACTCTATTAATAATTACTCAGCTACGTACTCACAGGCCATGCAAATTAGCCTAAGCAATAAAACCGACGAAGACGAAAACATAAATGATGACCAAGAATCTACCACTACCAAACATCCCTGGCAAACTATAACAAAAAAAAGGAAAAGAATGAGACAAACATCAAAACATTCAACAAATAGAAACACTCCAAATGCTAATGAAACCACTTCAGCAACTCAATATTGAGAACCTAACTCTCCTCCCGTGTGTATCTACGGAGCCACATATTTTCAAGCTATGGTCAACAGCCTAAACCTCGTTATCGAAGACGAGTAAAGTCGATATCAAACAGTCCGTAAAAATAAACACGAAAACTATTGATACGTATAGAAAACTGATTTCCCATTTACGTAATGAAAATATTGTGCACCACACTTATCAAATCAGATAAGAACGAGCCTACAGGGTTGTCGTACGTGACCTTCAGCACTCAATTCCTCTACAAGATATCAAAGAAGAGCTACAAAAATTAGGACATATAGTACGAAACCTAATAAACATCCAACACAGAGTAACCAAAGATTCATTGCCGATGTTCTTCATAGATATTGAACCCCATCCCAACAACAAAGAAATTTATAAAGTGGAATTCGTACCAAACACAAAAATCATAGTAGAAGCACCTCGAATCAAAAATAACATCATCCAATGCACACGCTGTCAAAACTACGGGCATTCCAAAACCTACTGTACTAAGCCCTATAACTGTGTCAAATGTGGACGACATTATTCCAGCACAACTTGTCAAAAGATCAGGGACACGCCAGCCTAGTGTGTACTATGTAACGGCAGCCATCCTGCCAACTACAAAGGATGTACCCTTTTCAAAGACCTAAACTAAATCTCCAATTCACCCAGAAAAATCAATTTTCCTTCACATGAATCAGCCACCTACAATTTCTCTTCTAACCCTTCCCAACCCATCTCCAACTCGCACCCCAATTCCTATTCTCAAATCCTAACTAGAAAATCCCTACTGCGCTACCGATGATATTACAGACAAACTCACCTCTTTCCTGGATGAATTTAAAAATATGTTTTCACAATTACTCAATCAGAACAACATGATACTATTCATGCTTACCACCGTGATAAATAAAACAACGCAATAATGGCTACCTCACTACGAATAGCAGAATGGAATTCAAGCGGGCTAAAAAATCATATCCCCGAAGTAATAATATTTCTATATTTTAACTACTCATATGTGAAAGTCATTCTACAATTACCACGAATATAAAAATACCACATTACAATGTTTATTATGTCAATCATCCTGATGGTACTGCTAATGCAGGCGCTGCCATCATAATCAGATCAGCGATCGTCCACTTTCAATTACCGGCTTTTTCAACAAACAAAATCCAATGCGCTCTAGTTCAATCAAACTTATTCCATTGTTTATCGACAGCAGGCGCTATATATTGTCCACCTAGATATGAAATCTCTACCGAAGAATTTAAAGATATCTCACTTTCATTAGATTCGGGCTCCTTGGTCGCAGGTAGCTGGAACGCCAAGCATACCGCCTCAGGATCAGGCTCATTTCACCTATGGGAAGAACGCTATTTCACACTGTCCAGAAGAACAACCTAGACTACACGTCAACTGGCGAGTCAACTTACTGGCCAACAGATCTTGAAAAAATTCCTGAGCTGCTCGACTTTGCTATCACAAAAGGCATTTCTGACGTGTATAGCAAAATAGAAAGCTTTGACTTAAGTTCGAATCATTCCCCAATAGTACTAACTTTGAGCATAACCCTCAGTTGGTCAATTTCACAACCACAGTTATGCACCACCGAAGCGGATTGGGATCAATTCAAGCTTTACATTAATGACAACATCAACTTAAGACACCGAATGCACAGCGCCAGTGAAATAGACGATGTAGTAGAATGAATTACTACGCTCATACAATATGCTGCCTGGAAAGCTACTGCAATTGAACACAAAAAGGCACCCGCAATTCACAACGTACCGCTACATATAAGGCAACTCGTAACGCAGAACCCGCACCAAATGGCAAAGATTTAGAAACCCCCGAGATAAGATTACTCTGAACGCTGCTACCCATAAACTTAGAAACGCTATTCATGACAACAGAAATGCAACATTCAACTACTACCTTTCTAATCTATCACCCGAGAATTGTGCTGTATCGAAAGCGACTCATTAAACCAATACCACCATTAAGGAACCTGAGTGAGGTTGGGGCTCGATCCAATGTCGAAAAAGCTAATACTCTTGCAGAGAATTTCGAGCAAGTCTTTGCTGTCTTACAATCCAATAATATTAATTCTGACCTAGAAATCGAAGAATATCTCACGTCCCCAGGGCAACTCTCCTTACCCTTAAGACTAATTTCCCCTGCGGAAGTGCGCAGACAGATTAACCTAACAAACTCTTTTAAGGCTCCTGGCTACGACCTCATCACAAGTAATGTTCTCGAGCATCTTCCCAAGAAAGCTGGGGTTCTCATCACTACTATTTACAACCGTATGCTTGCCCTCTCTCACTTTCCTGCCCAATTCAAACTCGCACTAATAACGTCCATAGCCAGGTAAACCCCTACAAGAGCTAACTTCTTGTCAACCGATCCGCCTATTGCCTCTTCTTTCTAAAATATTTGAACGCTTATTACTCCACCGAATCATTGAAGAATCTCCTATTGAAGAAACACTACCCACTCACCAATTTGGTTTTCATGAAGGCTATTCTACAATCCAGTAATGCCACCGCCTAGTAAATTACACCAAGGAAGCCCTCGAGGGCAGGCGAAGTTATGCCTCAATCTTTTTAGACATACAACAAGCTTTTGATAAAGTTTGGCATTCTGGACTGCTTTACAAAATCAATAAAAAACTTTCTCATCCAATTTTACTTCTTCTTAGATCCTACATAACTCAACCATACTTCCAAGTCCAACTCCAGGGCGCATTGTCAAATTGTCATCCTGTCAAGTCTGGGACTCCGCAAGGGAGTGTTCTCGGTCCCTTTCTTTACTTCCTTTACACTGAAGACATACGAACAACAGAAAATACCCTTATTGCCATCTTCGCTGACGATACGGCAATACTATCATCTAATAATGACGCTAACCAGGCATCTGAAAACATTCAGCTACACTTAAACCTTCTACAACGCCGGCTGGATCGCTGGAGGATTAAAGCAAATAATGCAAAAACCCTCTCAAATCACCTTTACCACTAGACACTCCCCTTGTCCTCAAGTCACCATTTATGATCAATTTACGACTTGCCTGGAGAGCTCACGTCAAACCCAAAAGACAACAACTAAATATTAAAACAAAAAATATCCATTGGCTACTTGGACGCAAATCCAAATTGTCCATAGAAAACGAGCTTTTGCTTTACAAGGTCATCCTGATACCCATTTGGTCCTACGGTATTGAGCTCTGGGTATGTAGTAAACCGTCGAACACAAAAATTCTCCAGTCCTACCAGTCGAAAACCCTTCGTGGTATAGCCAACTCCCCTTAGTATGTGAGCAATCAGACCCTCCATTTCGAACTCCAAGTTCCGTTTCTCACTGAAGCCATCAGAAATTCTGCCAAAAGTAAAGCACGTTCCTTGGAGCATCCCAGTCAACTCATTGTTGATCTCTACTCCCAACAGCCTGAAGCTAGAAGATTAAACAAAATTTGGCCTGAAGACCTCATTGAGTAAATCCTGGTGACCCGTCGATGGATGGTGTCCTCCTAATGTTAATACTTACTTTGTCATACTCTTTACTTATTTACTCACTATGGAGTAGATTGTAAATTAGCAGTTGGAAATAAACAAAAGAAAATTCTAGTTTTCAGAAAACTAATCGCAGCAGTTTTCCAGATACATGACTCGTCTAGTAGAATTAATAGAATAAAAACTAAGAGTATTATTTATTATTTTATTTATTCTTTGGATTATTACAACAAACTGAAATTAAACCAAAACTTACCATTTGTTAAAATACTTATTAAATTAAATCGTGTATTTTTTATCAATCTTTATATAATGTATACGTTTTGATAAAAATCAAAGGGATCCCCCTCAGTAAATGTTAATATCTTTAAGAATTATTTAAGATGTTAACATAAAAGGTAAGTATTTTAATTATGAGGGATAATCGTGAATGTTTACATTTTCATGTTCACCATTAGTTTTCGTTACGAATGTGTTTGCACAAATGACAGTTAACATTTATGATAAGTAATACTTTTATATAACAATAGACTCCTTTTTAAAAAAAACCTCATACACCATAATATTTAATTTTAATAATAAAACAACTAGCAGTACATTATCTATATATCTCATAAAGAAAGCTCTTATAGTTGTGTTGACAATTTCATTCAATAACGAGCTGTCTTAAGGCTTGCCTTAGGATATTTTCGAAATGTCCAAGAAGAGGGATCGTTAAAGATGCCAAGATAGAACTGCTAATTGCTGTATTTCAGAACAACTAAAGAGTATGCTAGAAGACACGCGATTCCCTTAGCAGTTGTAGAACTGTTATTATCACGTTCCTTCGTATTTCGACATTATTGTAATTACACCAGTTGCTATAGCGAAAATGAAGAACAAAGATAATTATCTCGCCACTTAGGGATTTGTTCGTGTTGAATTTATAATTAGAGACGTAGTAATAATCTATTTATTTTCTTTTACCTTATTTCTTTTCAAGAAAGTGTGTTTAAACATAGCAGGAATAAACCGAACTGGGTAATGAAGTGTATGCATTTCTTGTATAATTACTTAAACATAGAATTTTGTGTTTAATTGGATATTAAATATTAAAATTAAAGATTTGGGTACAAATCTTGTACTATCGCGGTATTGTAAAATTAAATTTAACCAGTTTACTTTTTAATAATACATAAATATTTACAATTATACAAACAAAATTTTTTATTGCGTACAACGTGTACTCTTTTTCAACTTGTGTTACCCATATTTAAAGAAATTTTCTTGTGCATAATAAAAAATAAAACCAATGCGTGAGATTTTTTGCAATATAAGCTGTATCCTATATCGCTACTATGGGCACGGCATTGTTTGAAAATTTTTTCAATATAGTTGAAATTAATTTAATACGACTGCGCTGTGAATAAGAGATCTACCGTTACGGATTTACTGTTTTTGTGTAATGAAAGCTTTGTCAATTAACCGGTATATTACTAGGTTCACTACTTTTTAATTTACTTGTTTTTATCAACTTAGTCCATCATTACATTCGCTTTGAACCGTGCAATCAGATTTACTGTAATGGAATGTTTATCACAAGAAAAAATTAATTGAGTACTATCGTGTAACTACAGTACAACTTTCCGACTTTACCACATTCACAATATTTAAATACGTTGGGTGGCCATGGCTTAGTTTGTAACACTGCATTAAAAAGTTTCTAAGATCAAACGCAACAGGATCTAATCCAGTGGAAGACAGAGTAACAAATATAGCGAAAGGCGCCATTCGATACCTCCCTTTAATTTCTCCATTGTAAAATGAGGCGGAATATTAATAATACAAATTAGTTTTTGTATTTATTTACTGATTTGTTGTAATTTACATGAAAATAGATTAAAAAAATTTAGGTACTTTTAGGTACTCTTATTGAAATTTATTATTATACAAATTGAATTCTATACATGATCGACTAATATTCCATTTACAGCAACGAATTTTCATTATTAGGCAATCAGAATATATACTACGTAGGTGACTTTTTCGTTACCGCTACGTACACCTTTTTTTACACTTGCGTCGAATGATTTTGGTAAATATTCTCTTTCCTTATGTATTTTCTCGTAGAAATGTTCCCACTGGAAATTCGTTGCTCTGATTGGTAAATTAATGTAATTGGATTATTAGTGGATTACGTAGATATTGCACCTATCGTATCTTTAAATTAAAGGGTACAATATATAGTACAAAAGGTTATGCAATCGCTGAAGTGATTTATTACCTCATTTTACGACGCTTGGCAAAGTTTTAACAAGATCGGACATGATGTCTACGTGTGTGTGCACATATGCGCGTGCGCGTCTGTGTGATTGTGTGCGTGCGTGCGTGCGTGCGTGCGTGCATGCGTGCGTGCGTGCGTGCGTGCGTGCGTGCGTGTGTGGATGCATGTTAGTATCCACGTTAAAACGATAAAACGTACGTACCTATGATTTTTTATTTAAGCCTGATGTTTTCTTTCGTGGTGCTGATTAGGGGCGGTGATGGAGGGTTTATTAGCGCAGTGTTTCGAATTTTATCAAATATGTGTGAAACAGCTGTATATTTCAAATATGTAAAAATACTGGCATATAGATACTAAAATTATGAATTTGCTTTGTACAATGATTTGATACAATGTGAAACTTTGCGGCAAAAAAATTCCTAAGGTTAGAATTTGAGTCTTTGTTTAAATTTCTTCAATATCCGAATAACGGTCAACTTTATAACATTATAGTTACTTATAAACATTTATGCAATGGAATTTTTGTTTCGCTATCGCTAAATCCGTCTATTACCTCATCTTGCGACGTTTGACAAACTTTCAACAAGATCGGACATGATGTATATGTGTGTGCGTATGCGTGTGCGTGTGCGCATGCGTGGGCGTGCACGTGTGCGTGTACGTATGCGTGAGCGTGTGCGTGTGCGAGTGCATGTGCGTGAGTGTGTTTACGTGTGCGTTTGAGTGCATATGCACGTGTGAGTTTGCGCGCGTGTGTGTGTGTCCATGTACGTGTGCGTACGCGTGCACGTGAACGTGTGCGTGTTCGTTTCAGCGTGAGTGTGCTTGTGCGTGTGCATGGACATGTACATGTGAGCGTGCATGTGCTTGTGCGTGTGTATATACGTGTGCGCGTCTATGCGTCTATGTGTTAGTATCCACGATAAAACGTACGTATCCATAATTCTGTACTTATGCCCGATTTAGTTTTTCCTGGTGCTGATTAGGTTTTGAGAGATATCTAGGAGTGGTGCTTGGGGGGGGGGGGGGGTTATAGGCGAGTGTTTGTTATTTATCTAATATTTATGAAACAGCTGTATATTTAAAATATGTTAAACATACCGGCGGATAGATCGTAAAATTATGAATTTGTTTTAGCAATGTTTTGATACAACGCGTAACTTTGCTGCACAAAAGTTGCTGAGGTAGAGTTTAAGTGTATGTTTAAATACCCGAATAACGGTCAACTATACAACTTTATAGTTACTACATTTATATTTCATAAAGTTTCTTAATGCAAACCCTACATATAAATATACAGGTATAGAAGATTACGCAACCGACTTTTTTTTTCATTATTGCTAAATCGATTTATTACCTCATTTTGCGACGTTTGACAAAGTTTCAAGATTGATTATGATGTCTGTGCGCAAGCACGCGTGTGTGTGCGTGCATGCGTGTGTGTGTGACGATTTATTACCTTCTTTATTACGGCATGTGACAAGGTTTTAAGAAGGTAGGACATGCTGTCTACGCTTGTGCGAGTGAGTGTGCGTGTGCGTTGGTGTATGTGCGTGTACGTACGCGTGTGAGTGTGAGTGCGTGTGCGCGTACATGTGAGTGTGTATGTGAGTATGCATGTACTTGTACATGTACGTGTGTGTATAAGCATGTACGCGCGCGTTCGCGTGAGCGTGTGTATTTACGTGTGCGTGTACACGTGTGTCAGTGAGCGTGTTCGCGTGTATGTATGAGCGTGTACGTGCCCGTGAGGGTGTGTGTACGTGTGCACGTGCATGTCAGCGTGCGTGTGCTTGTGCGTATACGTGCGCGTGTGCGTGCATATGAGCAGTGCGTGTGTATGTTCGTATGTATACACGCGCGCGCCTGCGTGTGGATATGTACGTTAGTATCCACGATAAAACGATAAACGTACGTACCTAAAACGTTGTATTTATAACTTTTTCTTCTGCTGATTACATTTTCGTAGGAATCTAGGGGCAGTGTGTGGGAGTTATGAAGTGCAGTACTTGGTATTTTATCAAATACTTCTGAAGCAGCTGTATATTTCAAATTTGTAAAAATACCGGTATATAGATATTAAAATTATGAACATGATTTATGCATGTATTGAAACAACGCGAACGTTACGGCAAAAAAATTTCCAAGATGGAATTCAAGTGTTTGCTTAAATTCTGTCAATATCTGAATAACGGGCAACTTAACACGAAGCAAAAAGGATCCATAATATTAATTCAATAGGTTTGAAAATGCTTAACCTTATTATCAACATTTTTTATAAGCTGTCGGCTTTTATATCTTTATTAACGTCCCTGTCATGAAGGTTTAAACGTCTATTTGACCATTGATAAT
Organism: Vesta saturnalis; assembly: GCA_036346205.1. Classification (NCBI taxonomy): domain Eukaryota; kingdom Metazoa; phylum Arthropoda; class Insecta; order Coleoptera; family Lampyridae; genus Vesta; species Vesta saturnalis. Next base: position 18,175,321 of record JARFJB010002231.1, on the reverse strand, counting down.
TTGATTATTTTTGTTGTTTTAACAATGTTGCTTATTTTCATTATGAACGAATTACAATAGTAGTTTCATAAATATTCAAAAAAAAATTCATTCCTTATAATTACCACGTTGTAGGTAGGAAGCTCGTGTATGGTACCACACCAGATATGTTCGGTCTATATTCATACAGGGAAGTTTGTTGGTTAGACTTACACTTAATAATCTAGAATTCTGGCCAGAGTACTTAAAGTTCACATAACAATCCTCATTAACATTTAAATTTTCTCAAAGTTGGTAAACTGGTAAAAATATGATGAAATTGTAAACTTTCACCATTATTATACGTAATTAAAATACTTAGATTTGTCTAAAACATAAATACAAAAATACACCCAAAAAACTAAGTATTTTAATTATGGTAAAAATATTGTGTAGAACCTTTTCGAGATCTGGAAACTTTCTAAATCACATGTCTGTCGGAAGATCGATCGTACTTTATTATCCGCTTAAAAACATAGGTAATACAAACACACACGCGCGTATTCACCCGCGTAAGCACGCAAGAACTGACTTTGTACCAGGTACAACCACACACATATGCAAACGTCAAGTCAAAATATACTTTTTGAGTTCAGCAGTGCTCAATATGTCTAAATCCATGAACATTTCTCTCACTACCATACCCTATCATAAGTATTTACTTTATATACATGTAGGTAATCACAAAAAGTCAAAAACTAACGCTTCACAGTGGGATGTGCTTAATAAGAGAATTATATAAAAGGCTCTGGTACTATCTAATAAAGTTGATGCTTAAACAAAGCTTTACCAGATGGAAGCTAAATGAAAGATGATGATCCAGGATAAATAATAATTAATAATTTGTAACATAATAAATATTCATTAGAATACGTTGCACCTGTTAATTGCAGTCTATGAGCAAGGATAGATGCATCATGAAATCAAACTCATCAAACTAAAAATTCTAGGGTTGAAATTAACAAAAAGATGGAAATGAATTCCTTGAAGAGACAGACGAATTCTCTTCTTGTAATCGCACTAATATCACTAACCTAAAATTCTCAACCTAAGTAATAATGCAACAAATACACTTAAGCAATAACAGCTGGCTAAAATTATAATTTAATAATAAATCTGTCTATTAGAAATAAGTGTCATACTGACTATCTGGAATGTGTTACGTCTATATGTAGTGTACTGATTTTATTTCAAACTTCAAGAACCCAAAATTGGACCTTAAACTACGTAGAAACTACTATGTCAATATGTATTATAAATGTAAGGAGTGATCTATAAAATCTTATGGTAGTAGCTAATGGTGCCACGTAATAAGGTCATGTTTTAACGTTTTAATGTGTAAATGAATTCCTATAAATGTTTTTTTAAACTCCGCCTTGAACACGCTGAATAATTGATTTACTAAAAGTTTCTGTTCAGATATTTTATTCCTAATTAACTGTTTAATTATAGGGACGCCGCGCCGCGTCTTGTTTTCAAAGTATCCAAGTCTAAGTCAAAAGTGGATGATAGACTTTTGAGCTTACGTAATGGAATTTAAAATTTGGAAGTTCATTATGCAAATTCAGAAAACGATTGGTGATGAAATTTTAGTAATGATTTTGAAATAAATTTACAAGTTGAGCCAAAAGTCAAGATGACTGGTGAATGTGTGAGTTTAGCGTTTGGGTGAACGGTGTGAATTTCTGTATATGCATACGATTAGACCATGTTCATTATGACACTGTTTTGAGAAATTGTAAGACAGATTTTGTGACATTTTATTACCGATTTTTGATTATAGTCAGTTTTAATGAGCACTAAGTTGGGTTGGTACAATGCATTTTGTAATGTTTTTTAGTGTACATTAAGCACGTAACACTTTCCTACGAAAATTATGGCATACGCTACCGAACTCTGCATTATTGGTTTTAAATAAATATCGGACAGAAACAGCCAATATTTTCTATTCCAATGGTTGCATTTGCAATAAGATAACGCAGTATTCCAGAAATTGACCAAGAAAAACAATTGACGGTATTCCATGGCCAACGGCTTCTTCGGGCTAAAACGCTATTGAGGAACATTGCGAAAATTGAAGTAAAGCACCTCGATTAAAACCGGAATTAGTAGTTGTTGTTAAAAAGCATGGTAAGATGTAGCTAACGCTCCTTATACGTTAAAGACAAACTTAAAATTAATAAAGGCTTTATCGAAAAAAAATGTGTATGAAACTCATGAGTAAACCAATTGTTCTTCACTTGTAGGAATTGCCGCATTAGCCTTCGACTTGAGCTGTCAAACTTTTGTACTCGTGAAAAAAGTTGTACTTTATTCACTTGTTGCATAAATAACTATTAATCTAAGCTTGGCGGTGTTAACCTTTTACGGGACTATGCTCTACGAATACACTACTAAAAGAATTAAATAAAAGCACGATCGTTTTTATGATAATGATATATTTTAGTGAACTAAATGTATTTAAATCAGGTATAACTGTATTTAATTGGAGAGAGTTAAATAATCTACAATCATCTGCTAGTCCTTCTGTGTGCGTTTGGGCATAATACAGTAATGTGTTACACTAAAGCTAGTGGAAAGTTATTTGACATAACTGTAATTCATTAATGTTTATCCACGCATATCAGACATTAAATACAATAGCTGAATAGCACTTTATTTAATAATAAAATGTCAGAAGTACTGATAATTGTTATTGCCCTTTTTGTTTATTGATTACCCCCATTATCGTAAATGCGTTATTTATTCAAATACGGACTAGTAATTTAGTTTTGGTTTACATTATTTGAGAGTAGAGAGCTAATCATGGCCTTAATGTACACTTATTCAACGTGTACTTTTAAAGTGTAGTTTGTGACTTCTATTTATTATTTATATAAACGTTTCTTTAGGAATGCGTATCTATCTTTATACATAGAAACCGACACAGAAAGAATTTAAAAATAATAGTCGTTTTCATTTTATAAAAGGCGTTCGTTCAAAAGAATTTAGAAAAACGCGCATTGGTCTCTTTGAGCTTATCTAAGCTGCATAAAAGTATACCGAAGTTCACTCTATTTACAGATTAGTTCCTGATAGGAAACGCAGATGACAGTACAAACTGAAGACACCTAAGTGGCAATTTCCTCTTTTGTTTAAAAGCGGCTGTGTAAATACTTCTTTACTTCGTCAAAGCTTATTTTGATTCAGTTCCGAGCTTTTTGTATTTCAATTGAACGGACCAGACGGAATGAATTCTCAACTCTTATATTCGTTAAGTATCTCTTTAAGAGATTCAAATATCGTAAACTTGGCAGTAGTACTTGTTTTGAATACGAAAACAATAACATTTTTACTTTACTTTTATCATTTGTCTTTTTAATAATATTATTTTAAGTTGTTGATTTAATTTGCTTCAACATTTTAACACTTCTTTGAAGTGGAACCGCAATTTTCAGAAGTTATTATTTTAGTGTTTACTGGATAACGCTTACAGATTATTCAAGTTTACTTTAAGTGTGTTCATCTATATTTAAGTTTTAGACTTAATTGTTAAATAAATTTAATTATTTTACTCATTCAAGATACTTTAAAGATATATGCATATTTGAATGGTTTAACATGATGTGTCCCAATATCTATTTGTGCATTGATCACCAGTTACAAGATCAAGGTTTTTGAAAACAATTATTTGAAAACATTTAAAACGATAGTTATTCATTTGAACGGTAAAAAGTAACTAAGATATCAGGGTGATTCATGAGGAACTCCCCGTATTTCAGGAAATGATAGATCTAATCATTTCAACACAAAAAACTTTCATATAAACTAAGTCCAATAGTGCTTCGTCGAAGTTACAAAAAAAGTTGATTTCTGAAATATCTCCAAAACGAAATAAGGTAGCTTTCTTATTCTTGGTATAATGAATAGGGACATAAAGTGCATTGGTTTTAGCTTATTAATACGTTATTATTATATACAGTGGCGTAGAATGACAGGGGCAGTACAACCTATTAATCCCTAATTTCCACGCCAATGGAGTAAATTGGATTTTTTTATTAAAATAGGAAACGTATATATGAAAATTTTGTGCTAAAATGATTAGATCTCTCATTTGCTGAAATACGGGGGGTTCCTCAAGAATCACCCTGTATGTCAATATTAACATAACATAATATAACCTTCACGCCATTCCCTTGCGGGGTAGGCAAGGCCTCTTATTTTTCATTCACAATCTTTCTCCATGCTTTCCTATCTCTGTATACATCCCTAGCTTCCGCACGATTCAAACACTGTCTCTTACATGTCCTTTTATTTTTAAAACTCCTTATCTTTCTTTCTTTTATCATATATTCTACTACATTCAGCCAAGTTTACGCGGCCTTCTAGGCCCCGTCTTACCTTTAACCTCGCCCATATATATTTGCTTCGTATATCTTGAGTTGTCCATTCTCTCAATGTATCCAAACCAACGTAATGTACTAGTTTTATATCTATCCATCATCGTCTTTTCCTTGCCACACTCCGTCATTATACACTCATTCGTTATCTTGTCCCTTCTTGTTTTACTACATGCGCTTCTCAGGGATCCTATACTCACGGCATTTATTTTACTTTCGTGCCTTTTTTGACATACCCATTAGGGTGAAGCGAACCTGGGCCAAATTTTTTTTTGTTTTTAAATTTGGCTAATGTGGAAAAGTTGTCTATAGGGTAGTACAAAACAGCAAAAAAAGACTGGACTCTGTAAGTCGATATTTTGAGGTTCCCCCACTCCCTTGAAATTTTTATATGCAAACAGCTTGAATTTTATGATTTATAATCATAAAAGACAACCCAGAACGCACCACGTGGAGGTGGCTGCGTTTTGAGTTCCACCACCTCCCATCACCTCCTCCCACCACCTTTATCCACCTCCCAAGTACTCACTCTTTGTATTGAAATGCGCGTTCGTTGTCGCAAGTCCACTCTTGATTTGGTAAATCCATCCCGGTTGTGTTCATCTCAGACTGCCATGGAAGCTTCAGTTACGAGTTTAACACATCGTTCAATTGCTTGAGTATTACATGAGTATCGAACTATTTCCATTTTACTAGGGTCTTCTAACATTTTTAAAATATCTGCGTTTCATCTATTACTTAACAAAGTCTGTTGCACTAAAGATAATTTTCGGAATAGTAAAAATTTAACACTTTTATCCTTCACTTGTCGGCGTATTTTTAGTAGTCGACGATAACTTAATTCTCTCACACTTAGATTCATCTGTCATCATTGAAATTAAAATGTTTTCTGGATTGGCGTAAAACCGATTCTTTGTATTACTAGATTAATAACTTCTAGAACACCTTTACCAAACATCTAGACAACTTAATCATGTTTAACAAATGGCGCAGACCTTCTTTACATGACGGCCTGCGCTTGATACAAAAGCACACCGCTGCATAAACTTTAACAACATATTCGCTTAATACTTGTAACTCCCGTTACACTACGTGAAAAAATATAGAGTCTTAATATTCTATTCGTTGCTGTAAGCCAACAAGAATGAGATAATTTACCTGGATTTCTTTGTGTTAAACTCTCCGAGCAAACACCGGACATAACAGCCCGTTATATGTCCCATAAATATTTTTGGTCAGTACTCGAATCGTCGGGAATAGGTTCTGGTAAGTTTTCAGATTGAATTGGATGAAAGGCTGTAGCTGGTAATTGTTCACAGGTAACCAGGGCTTTTCTTGTGGGACCAGAGTATCCTCAAGGTCCGGTTGAGTGCCGATCCAAATGTTGGAGCAGATACCATAATGGCAACTCATTTGGATGGAAAAGACACTAAAGCGGGCATTTAAGATACAATTCCAGCATTATTATAACGCCATTTCTGTTCCCTGTATTCACAACTGTCCCGTCGCAAACGAGAGCAACTAAATCTGAAAAGTGTGTCTTTTCCTCTAAAAATCTTACTATCTCTTTTTTAATATTTAATGCTGTTCCGGATAACGGCGTCCTATAACCAAGATATTTCAACCCGGCCTCTGAAATTAACACAATATGTTCTTCGATAACAGCTTAACAGCTTAATTGTTTTATCTTTGCGACCGTCAAAAAACAAACCGGTTATAACTTCTTTACCTCTGCTTTGATATCCTGATCTATTCCTCTTTCTAGCACGACATATTTTACATCTTTCAATTATTTTTGTTGAATCGCTGGGATTAATTATTTTAAGGTCTTCCAAAATAGCTGAAACTATTATTGCCGCGGTTCTATCAGAAACACCTGTTCTGTGGCAGGCCTTTGCTAATTTTGACAATTAAATTCTCAGTTATCCAACCGTTCCTGTTGATTGTGACGTTGACGGAATTGGAGTCTCTTAACAATTCTTATCGGTAGCGTATTCTGCATCTGAGTCTTTATCAGAAAGATCAGATTCTGACAATATAACCTCTTGTATAATACTTTTAGGTTGAGTTTATTCTTTTAATATTTTAGACGCATCTTTTGATTTTCTGGCTAGTTTTTTTTCAATTTTCTTACTTTCAATTACATCTACTGAACTAAATGCGATTTTACGTTCCGTTCTCTGGTCTAGTAAAAACGCTCTCACTTTAACTTTTTTAACTTTGACGTTGCAATCGCATAAACCCAAATCGGCACGTTTACATGAAGTTATATCAAAAAGGGTACCATTGGCTTGGTATTGGAATTCTTTCGCTTTATTGGAAACAGTATCGGTCTTTCTACTTTTCAAAGGTTTTTTTAAAGTTTGTAATATGTTTTTATCATATCCGTAATTCGCTTGTCTGAAAAAACGGGAAACGAAGCCTTAATCCAAAGCTCTTTCAAACTTTCCGCAACTATTTTTGTTATTTCAGATGCATTCGGTTCTTTCTTAGAAGTTAGTTTTAACTGAAATCTGAACCATACAAAATGTCTGATTACATCACCGTAAGTTGGTAATATATGTTCGCTTAGTTTTTGGTGCACCAAACACTACAGAAAAGGCTCTTTCTTTGCTTGCGGCATCACAGTATAATACGTACGAACACGTGGCACACAATATCACGCTATAACACGTACTGACTCGTACTAGTATGAAAGTCGAATGACCGCAGACAGTGTAAATAACTTGCACTATACCCCCACTGCTTTGCTCAGTCGCACATATGCAATATATTTATAATATTTAACGAAGGTCATCGTAGCCCTTTTTTTTGCGTAATAACTCACATGTTTGTTATTGAGAAATTTCTTAGCCTTTGGGAAGCCTCTAAAAGTTTATCGATTTAACTGCGATTTAAATATGTTCTTTGCTATAATAAAAGGCAACTTTTGTGCACTAGCCGAAGTTAAATTTCGAAAGTTGAAATTTTTGCTCCACCCTAAATTACCAATGTCTCACTTACATACGGTACTGACGGGGCTAACATGCTATTATAGATTCCTCGTTTCACTGCTAGGCTCATGATTTAGTTTCTCATTATCGTCCACATACTTCCAATTACTTTCCTTCCAGCATTGACCCTTCGTTCAATCTCGTCATCCATTGTACCATCTGTAGTAAACATTCTACCCAGATATACCAACTCGTCCACTTGTTCCACAATTTCATCCTGCAGAGGAAATACTCTACTCTCCTTTCTGATTGAACACCACAGTCTTAAGTTTGTAGCTCATCCGGACTGTCGCTTAATAAGACTGTCATCTGCATATACCAGAACACGTACATTTACGTCACCAACCATTACACCATTCGTATCGGTACATGATTGCCTAACACATTTATCCATGTATAGATTGAACAACCACGGTGACATCACACAGCCTTGTCGCACTCCTTGCTCAATATTAAAGTTTTCACTCACAACTCCTCTCACCCTAACACATGCCCGGTTACAGAAGTACAAACGCTCAGTATAGCTTCCTTTTTACTCTTACTTTTACACATACTCTATCAAGCACTGTTCTTCCAAATACTTTACCAGATACACTGAGCAAACTTATTTCTCCGTAGTTCTTGCAATCACTCTTGTTCCCCTTACCCTTTACAGTGGTACAATCATCGCGCTCTTCCAATCCGTCGGCACTTTTCCACACTTAAGGCATACATTGAACAAGTCACACAATCTACGCCTGCTTCTTTATCGTTTTTCAACCTTCCTACCGTTTTGTCTACCTTATTTATCCCAATATCCTTCTCAATTTTATTCACCTTCTACGTTCTCCTTATTTTACCTTCAGCCTTACTTTCCTCACTACTGCACAGCTTTCCGACATATTCTTGCCAGAATTTTCTCCCTTCACAATCGTACCATACTATTTCGTTGCTCGTATTCATCACTCCTGCAGCGTTCTGGTTTGGGCCACGATTTGTATTTTTGACCCATTTCCAGAAGAGTTTTTTGTTTACCTCAAAATCATTTTGCATTTTCTCTCCTTCCACGGACATCACTTCCCCTTTACATGTTCTCACTTCCTCCTTCGCTTCTTTGTTTCTTAATCTCTACACCTCATACAATCACTTTTCCCCAGTCTCATGTTTGCAGCAATTATTGCCATGTACGCATCTTTTTTCTTACATACTGCCTTTTTTATCGATTGATTCCAACAAGCAAATCTTTTCGGTGTACCTACAGTCGCTCTTCCGCATATCCGCACAGCACAATTGACAACACAGCTTTTCAAGCATATGCATGTACTTTCAACGTCAGTTTCTTTTATTTGTTCGTTCCAAACTATTTCATTCACATTCAACTCTGTATCCACAGCATCTGCGTATTTCATTCTTTCACCATTATCTACTAGTTTGTCTACCCTAATTCGTGACGTTCGCACTACGTTTGCTTACATTCTCCAGGCCCACCGCGGCCCTAAACACACTCTCGATACGACTAAGAAGTGGTCCTATCCACACTCCTATCCGCGCATAAATTTTGTGTTCCTCACCAGGTTTCTAAGTCGTTTATCATACAATATCAAGTCAATCATACTTTTAGATTCACCTCTTTGCCATGTATACATATGCACATTTGTATGTTTAAACTACCTATTAGATACAAACAGGCTTCTCTCCACACAGATGTTGACCATGCATTCACCATTCTCATTGACTCTTTGGTCTCCGACCTTTCCTGGATCTCATTCAGTATGTTTTCTCTGTACACCCACCCCTCCGTTCATATCTCTCACTATCATCACTCTTTTGTTTGGATTAAATACGTTCAACACGTTCTCTACATCTTCGCAGAAGTTCTCACACTCTTGGCGTCTTTTTCCATTCACCGGTGCATACTATGCAATAAGAAAAATTCTTCGAAACTACACTTTCATTCTTACCCACATTACTCGGGGAGATACCAATCCGTACTGTTTAACACATCTTTTCGTTCTTTTACTTACGATCACCCCAACTCCTCTTGCGCCATTCACTTTAGTTTCAACTCCTGACCATAGCGCTAGGCTGCCATTCTTCATCTTCACAGCATCCTTTCCTTTATGCCTTGTCTCTCGAAACACACAAAATATCAAGCTGCCTCTGGTACATTACATTCGAAATTTCAAATTCTTTACCATGCATACCTCTAACATTCCATGTATCAACTCGCCATTCATTCTTTGCGCAGTCGTCAGCAAGTCAATATTATTTCCTAAATAAAAAATTATCTCAGCCAATACACTTATTTATTTCTTAGCAGTAGCAGCTAAAATTACAATAAATTGTAGTGGCCAGTCGATTATCATTTTGTGACTTAACTTTGAATACATAGATGTATAGTCATCGATTGTGGTGACGTTTTGGATATGGTTGATAGAAAACGCAAATAAGCATTACTGTAAACACTAACGAGGTATAAAAACGTTCTCTTGTGTGAAGTAACCTGCATAACTACGATATGGGTGTTTACTATTAATTAAATTCCGTTTACTTACAGCATAGTAGCGACATTGTGGACTAAACATGACGCATACTCATAAACAGAATAGTCCCTGAATAAACGCTGTAGCAGTTCAAGATGCCCTTAAGAAACACAAAACCTTACTCGTAGAAAAAAAGAGGTTGGAAGTATATACAGAACGTTATGAAATTGATTATACAACGTAAAACCAGAGATTTTTCGGCTTAAAAATAGTTCAATATAACTAAACGCTTCTTAGAAAAGAGCAACATAGTGTTATACTAAAAAATTCTTAATTCCTAAAGGTTTGATCGTATTATACGAGTATTAAGTTTGGCGTAATGAGGTTTTGTAAGAGGAAAAATTTCACGTACCGCATATGGAGCGCTTCATGTCATTAAAACACTGAAACTTTCTACCATGTTTATGATAGAATTGAGTATAAAATTATAGTGCACCCTAACAAATACATAACAGATATAATTATAATCCACTGTTATCTCCATATATGTCGGCAAACAAATGAATATTATGGACAAAAATCATTCTCTTTCACAATTTTTAACTTATCTCAATAACAATAATACATTTTTAAATACTTGGGAATGATCTAAAGGGTGACCAAATTTGACCTTCCAATTTAATTTAATAATAAATCACGGAAAAGATTTCAAATTTAATGATTTTATTATTTCATTTTGAAGTACAAACTTTGCGATTACCAATGAAAAACTATATCCTGCAAGTGAGCCCCTCTGTTTCTTTGGCATGCTAACATTCTTTTTATAAAATTTTCAATCACGGTTTCGGAGATATTCTGGTCAATTTCTCCAATTGAATGAATAATGTTATCTCGAAACTGTTCAGTGCTTTGTTCAAGAAGAAAATAGTGTAGTGGTGTGAGATCACAAGATCTAGGCGACCAATTAACTTCAGCTCATCGAGAAATTATTCGGTCAGCAAATCTTTCCCTTAAAATATTCGCAGTACGGCAAGTGGTACCATCCTGCTGAGACCACATAATCTGAACATTCATACCTTCCAAAGTATTCCAGAAATAATTTGTTATCATTGTTCTCTATCGAGCTCCATTTACAGTAACCGCATCACCAACTTCATTTTGGAAAAAATTGGGACAAAGCACGCCTCTAGCCCAAAAACCACACGACACAGTCACTTTTTCTGAAAACATGATTGAATATTTTGGAAAAAGAATGTTACCATGCCGAAGGAACAGAGGGGCTCACTTGCAGGACATAACTTTTCATTGTTAATCACAACATTTGTAGTTCAAAATGAAATAATAAAATCATTAGATTTGAAATATCTTCAGAAAAACCATAAAATTTGAAAATAAAGTTGTATTTTTTGTAATTGTCGGCAAAACAGCTTTTATGTGTTCATAAATAGTTATTTGTTTCATTAGTAGAAAAAATGTTAATTTTCGGGACGAGGAAGAAAGTTGTTGGACGACGCAAAGCGAAAATGCGATTTTTGTACGAATAAACCTTAAATCTTGTCTCATTTATTTGCAGCGCACTACGTTTTTGGGAACCCCTTATTTATGTGGGTATCAGTATCTGACAATGCTGTTTTACACAAAATGAGTATTATTCCACTTTTTAATGAGAAAAAAACATTACCTTGCAGTTTTTAATTAATATTAGTTGGATTTTACCTGTATAAATTTAACTAAAATGTGACAGATGTTAGTGAAATAATGTGAAGACACCGGCGACAGCAAAAGTCGATTTCTGCTCATAGAAGATTTTCACGCAAAACATTTAAGTAAAATTACACTTGCTTAAAATGAGAATAAAAAGCAATGTTATATTGGAAAATCAATACTTATTTATGATCGAAAACGTTCGAGATGAATATGCGAAAATTTTAAAATTTTATTTATTGAAGTAATGACATCCCATGAACATCATTAACACGAAGATGATGTTTAGTGACGATCAAATTACTTATTGTAAGTTTGCCATGAAGACACCGAAGAATTCTGAAATCAGTCACTTTTGGTACGAAGTACTGTCACAATATAGCGTCTTATTTAGGTGATTGGAGAAAAAATAAATTGGTGTACATATAACCCTTTTCGGCCCAAAAGGGTGAAAACTAATATTTACAATACAAAGATAAAATATATGGTGTGGAACACCACACGACCTTCCAACCCACAAAATGGAAATTAAAAGAAATTAGGATAACTATGCAACATCTTTTATAAGAAGCTCATTACAATAATAGGCAGAATTGTAAACGCAAAAACAATAATCTATGTCAAACATAATGTTTAAACTTTCATTACCGACAAAGGTTAATGGACATCTAGAGGCTAATTTAAATTAAAAGAAATGAAATAATTTTAATTTCAATTTTTTTGGACAACTACGCAACCTCTTCTTTAAACATTCATAACGAAAGCAGTCAACATTGTAAAAACAAAAACAATAATCTATGTTAGGTTGACGTTTAAAACTTCATGTCATATAGAGATTCATAGACACAAATCCATGTTAACGTAAAAAAAATTCCAAAGCCGGCCGCTTCTATAAAAATATCGATAATACAGTTTCAGGATTTTCAATCATATTTATTTTATTTTTAGAATTATTAGGCTTTATGTTAAAAAACATTGTAAAGAAAATTTATGTAAACTTAAATTTTCTTTATAAAATGCGTCTACACTTTTTCGTATACAATTAATCGTTATTCAGAAATTTGTAACAATTTTACCTGGAATTTTTTTTTGGGACATCTTGTACGGAACATAATTAATTGATATGTTTTAGGTCTATATCCAGGTATTTTTATATATTATTAGTATTAAAAACCAAAAACTACACGGATAGACGGACACCGATGCATATGTATCTGTGTATCTGTGTACCTGTGTATCTGTGTATCTGTGTATCTGTGTATCTGTGTATCTGTGTATCTGTGTATCTGTGTATCTGTGTATCTGTGTATCTGTGTATCTTGTATTGTGTGTATCTGTATATCTTGTATCTTGTATCTGTGTATCTGTGTATCTGTTATCTGTTATCTGTGTATCTGGTATCTGTGTATCTTGTATCTGTTATCTTTATCTGTTATCTGTGTATCTGTGTATCTGTGTACCTGTGTATCTGTGTATCTGTGTATCTTGTATCTGTGTATCTGTGTATCTGTGTATCTGTGTATCTGTGATCTTGTATCTGTGTATCTGTGAACTGTGTATCTGTGTATCTGTGTATCAATGTGTATCTGTGTATCTGTGTAATCTGTGTTGTGTATCTGGTATCTTATCCAGTGTATCTGTGTATCTATGTATCTGTGTAAACAAACTGTGATATACGTGCTTGTATCTGTGTATCTGTGTATCTGTGTATCTGTGTATCTGTGTATCTGTGTATCTGTGTATCTGTATCTGTGTATCTGTGTATCTGTGTATCTGTGTATCTGTGATCTGTGTATCTGTATCTGTGTATCTGTGTATCTGTTATCTGTGTATCTGTGTATCTGTGTATCTTGTATCGTGTATCTGTGTATCTGTGTATCTGTGTATCTGTATACTGTGTATCTGTGATATCTGTGTATCTGTGTATCGTGTATCTGTATCTGTGTATCTGTGTATCTGTAGTAATCTGTGTATCTGTGTATCTGTGTATCTGTCGTTATCTGTGTATCTGTGATATCTGTATGTATCTGTGTAGTCTGTGATCTGTGTATCTGTGTATCTGTGTATCTGTGTATACTGTGTATTGTGTAACATCTGTGTATCTGTGTATCTGTGTATCTGTGTATCTGTGTATCTGTATCTGTGTATCTGTGTATCTGTGTATCTGTGTATCTGTGTATCTGTGTATCTGTGTATCTGTGTATCTGTGTATCTGTGTATATCTGTGTATCTGTGTATCTGCTGTATCTGTATCTGTGTATCTGTGTATCTGTGTATCTGTATCGATCTTATCTGTGTATCTGTGTATCTGTTCTGTGTATCTGTGTATCTGTGTATCTGTATCTGTGTATCTGTGTATCTGTGTATCTGTACTGTATCTGTGTATCTGTGTATCTGTGTATCTGTTACTGTGATCTGTGTATCTGTGTATACTGTGTATCTGTGTATCTGTGTATCTGTGTATCTGTGTATCTGTGTATCTGTGTATCTGTGTATCTGTTATCTGTGTATCTGTGTATCTGTGTATCTGTGTATCTGTGTATCTGTGTATCTGTGTATCTGTGTGATCTGTGTATCTGTGTATCTGTATCTGTATCGTGTATCTGTGTATCTGTGTATCGTGTATCTGTGTATCTGTGTATCTGTGTATCTGTGTATCTGTGTATCTGTGTATCTGTGTATCTGTGTATCTGTGTATCTGTGTATCTGTGTATCTGTGTATCTGTGTATCTGTGTATCTGTGTATCTGTGTATCTGTGTATCTGTGTATCTGTGTATCTGTGTATCTGTGTATCTGTGTATCTGTGTATCTGTGTATCTGTGTATCTGTGTATCTGTGTATCTGTGTATCTGTGTATCTGTGTATCTGTGTATCTGTGTATCTGTGTATCTGTGTATCTGTGTATCTGTGTATCTGTGTATCTGTGTATCTGTGTATCTGTGTATCTGTGTATCTGTGTATCTGTGTATCTGTGTATCTGTGTATCTGTGTATCTGTGTATCTGTGTATCTGTGTATCTGTGCATCTGGGTATCTGTGTATCTGTGTGTCTGTGTCTATGTGTCTGTGTATCTGTGTATCTGTGTATCTGTGTATCTGTGTATCTGTGTATCTGTGTATCTGTGTATCTGTGTATCTGTGTATCCGTGTATCCGTGTATACGTGTATCCGTGTCCGTGTATCCTTGTATCCGTGTATCCGTGTAACCGTGTATCCGTATATCCGTGTATCCGTGTATCCGTGTATCCGTGTATCCGTGTATCCGTGTATCCGTGTATCCGTGTATCCGTGTATCCGTGTATCCGTGTATCCGTGTATCCGTGTATCCGTGTATCCGTGTATCCGTGTATCCGTGTACCCGTGTATTTTTGTATCCGTGTATCCGTGTAACCGTATATCCGTATATTCGTGTATCCGTCTATCCGTGTATCCTTGTATCCGTGTATCCTTGTATCCGTGTATCCGTGTATCCGTGTATCCGTGTATCTGTGTGTCCGTGTATCCGAGTATCCGTGTATCTGTATATCCGTGTAACCGTGTATCCGTGTATCCGTGTAACCGTGTATCCGTGTATCCGTGTTTCTGCGTATCCGTATATCCGTGTGTCCTTGTATCCGTGTATCCGCGTATCCGCGTATCCGTGTATCCGTGTATCCGAGTATCCGTGTATCTGTATATCCGTGTATCCGTGTAACCGTGTATCCGTGTATCTGTGTAACCGTGTATCCGTGTATACGTGTATCCGTGTATCCGTGTTTCTGCGTATCCGTATATCCGTTTGTCCTTGTATCCGTGTATCCGCGTATTCGTGTATCCGTGTATCCGTGTATCCGTGTATCTGCGTATCTGCGTATCTGCTTATCTGCTTATCTGCGATCTGCTTGTCTGATTATCTGCTTATCTGTGTATTTGCGCGTTTGCGTATCTGCGTTTCTGCGTGTTGCGTATCTGCGTATTTGCGTATCTGTGTATCTGTGCATCTGTGTATCTGCGTATCTGAGTATCTGTGTATTTATGTATCTGTGTAACTGTGTATTTGTGTTTCTGTGTATCTGTGTATCAGAGTATCTGTTGAGTATGAGAGTAACTGTGTATCTCTCTGTCGCATAATAGCTTACTTTGATTTATTTAATGTTTTTGAGCTAGACTGTACTTATCTCTGATTCAAGAAAATTTGTTTACATTTAGAGGTTTTAAAAGTAGAATTTTTTGAGTCGGGCTTTTTTAAAGTTTTAATTGAATGTTATTAATGCTACAGATGGTAATTGTTAAATACTCGTTAATTATTAAGTAGTTGGAATTAAATTATACAGCTTGCTATTGGTTTGATGTGAACAAAGCTTTATAAATCATACTTGATTCAAATGGTATGAATCGATGCACTTTAAGTTTTACTTAGCATTATTTGTCTTTTTCTTATAGCTTCTTTTCTAAGTCAGGCAGTAACAAAAATGGAGAAGTCAAATTTAATTGTATTTAATTATACCAACAATAAAATGGAATTTTGATACGCTAGTTGTAATGTTAATCAACGCACTGGCATTTTTTACACCATACTTTGCTATATTCCTTTAAACATGCAAAATTTATGTAATTGTCGTATGGTAACTAACAATTCTACTGTAAAGGGAAGTTAAGTACTTTACGAAGCATACATTTGTTTGTGTAGGCTTACCTCTAATTTTTCGTTTTTTTTAACTTATCGTACTGTACGGTGCATATTATAAATTAGTTGTAGTGTGTTAGAGAGTGCATAAGATTTGTGATATCTATAAAACGAATAAGTAGAATATCATTAATTCTATTTATCATATATATTATTTTTCGTTTTCTTTTTAAATATTTTTTTCCGGTAATATACCTCCCGCAAATGTATTATATAAGCTTGGCTGCAAAAACATTTTGTTTTACAAAAAGCGTTTTTGTTTAAATACACGTTTTTCAACTTTGTTTGGTCCCTTAATGTAAATTTGGTTGCGGCCTACATAAGAAAGTTTCTAACATTAACTTTAAAGTGAAAATTTACGTTTGAGAAAGTAAACGCGGTAATATATTTTAATAAAGGAAAACAAAACTAAAATATATTAGGTTGGCAAATAGTTATAAAATTTAAGCACAACGGTATATGATGGCATTCTTAAAGACTAATTGGCTATATTTTTTATTTTAAGGTTAAGTATAACCAAAAGTTCCTTGTATTTCTAACGCTTTGCTTTATGAAATATGGTACTCTCGAGTGCAATTAATGTTGATTAAATTTCTACCCCAATTTTTCACACTGAAAACCATTTAATGAACTTAATTCTGATAAATAATTCTCTTCATCTACCCATATTATACTAGAAAGTCACCTTTCATTATATGTGTGAAATTAATTGTAATTACCTTTTGGAAAATCTCCGTTAATAGATTTTTTGTACTCATACAAAATGGAAAATCGTTCTTACTCAAGAAAAATTTCATGCATTTGATGGGATGGTAAACTAGTCATTTAAATAATTTGACTAATTTATCGTTAGAACTACACGCTTTTTAAAATAATCTCATATCAATTAATATACAATTACGTAATTTGTTCGATGTCAAAAATTATTAATATGGAAGCATGTCTGGAGATAATAAATTACAAAGCAACACGTTCTAGCTTAATGAAACGGCGCACCTACTTTCTACATGGGGTCTAATCTATCCTGTAATGTCTCTCTCTTTGATTATTATACTCGTATCTAGTATCAAAGGGTATTTAATTAATATTTTCTTTAACGTGTCTATGTTGAACTATAAAAAGTTGTGTTTTAATTACATATATATATATTTTTTTATACTGAAAATGTTCAAAAGTTTTGTGATTTTTCTTTATTGTTTTAACTCCATTAGAGAAAAGTATCTTTTTCCATTTCGCTGCCGCACCTGTCAATAAATAAAGGATATGGAGTTCTACTTTTGATAACAATGCTCCTGGGAGCGGTTAACGTTCTGATAAATAGCTATACATACTTTTCTTCGCAGAAAGCAGCATCATGGTGTTCCAGAATAAAATTTTGCGTATTTTAAAATAGAATTCATATCAATTTTATTTCTGTTTGAAGGCAGTCGAAGAAGGCAATTGACATATTGTTTACATTTATCACATGATTTACGTTTTTTTTATATAACGCAAAAGTAGTAGTTAGTAGTAGTTAAAGTAGTATATGCAACATATTCATTTCCGTAAAGCCAATTTATGTTTAAATATGAAATAAAATCGATGCAAGTAAATGATCATGTGTCTTAAATTTTAGAGTGAGTCAACTTTTTAAGAAAAAAATATGTCAACTCATTAGCGCCTAGCGCCACCGTATGGATCTATGTAAAGCATCGCAGTGAAAGCGTCTTATTTTATCTAATATGAACTTTTACAAAGAATTCTTTTATTGTTTGTATAATAGTATAATCATTTGATAAAAAATAAACAACCCAAAACTTTATTTTTTTCTATAGCAATTGTTAAACTGTGCTTTGAACAACCCAAATAAATAGATCAAGTTTCACTTTAACCGCAAGGGTAGATAAAGTTGAACTTTAACAGCAAGGGTAGATAAAGTATTTACATTTTTTAAATTTTTATTTATATAAATATACAATCTATTTTTCCTTTTTATCTGCATTAATAATAACTTCAATATTGCAATTTACATTTCCAGAAATATCAAATTTTGGAACAGAACCTGTTTCATGTGAAAAACGTACAGACGACGTAGAGTTACATGAACTTTCTTTGATACATCAATTAGCTATAGAAAAAAATAGAATGTTATACACGACGATAAAGTACAAGACACTAGTGAAAATTAATTCATTCGCTCCTTGGACACTCATGAATTAACACTCATCGATAAAAATGTATTTTATCGTCTTGTATAACAAATAACTATTTAATTAAAAATTATTATTAATTTTATTAAATACGTAAATAAAAAGTTTACATCGAGTAGGATTTAAACCTACGACCTGTACTTTGCTAGAGTACCGCGCCAACCAACTGCGCCATCAAAGTTCAAGCCCCAATCGGCGTAAATCTTGTCTTTATGTATGTAGAACTGATGTAAATTCTAAATATAATTATATTTAGAATGATGTAAATTCTAAATATAATTTATTTTCCGGAATACTGATGTAAACTTTAGTGTTCCCATTTGGCCGCGTTAGACGTTTATTACATTGAAATTCGTACAGTAATTTGGTTCGGGGGTATAACACTTAAAGGAGCATTGGATATTGTTTAGGATGAAAAAAAATGTTGAAGGGATTTACATCGAACCTCCAGACATAACATTCTTACTGACGAAGACTCCGCACATGAAGACGAAGCTGGTGTAATACATAATCTTAGTGCTAGACAACTATCTGATTCAGTAGAGATTGTGTATTCAAATAAAGAAACATTCGGGAGAGAGTATTTTGATATAGAGGAGACAAACATGGAAAATCAAACATCAAATACTAACAATTTGTAAGTGTAAGTGTGGTTTCATCTTAATTGAGTTGATCGGCCTATTTCCACAGGTTTTGCTTTTTGAGCGCGACGTTTCGGAAGCGGACTCTGCTTCCGTCGTCAGGCTTAGTCCTGAGAAGGTCTGTTTTCGCACTTGAGTCGAATTCATATGTGATATAATTTTTTCCCAACCACTTGACTACTCTCAGATTCGAACTTGGTACCTTTCACTTACTAGTCTAACACCTATACCACTGAGCCACTGAGTAATCCAATATATATTTTTTAGAGCTTCTTTCCGTGTCTTTTCGACACGTGCTATTCTCAAAATGAAGCTAATTATATTAATTGTGACAATAGTGACCGACAAAATATAACCACTGATTCATTGCGTGCTTCAAATAAGGGAACTGCAACGAGTCATGTTGTAACATCATATCTTTACAATGAAGCAGTGATTGTATAATTGTCTGGACTAATAGAAGTATTTGTTATACTGTGGTAATTATTTACACCATATTCAGAGTTAATATCAAAACTTCTTGGAAGCAACTGGTTAAATTAGGTAGTGATCATAGTTTCAGTTACTTACAGTGCGGATTGGAGGTCCTTACAACTTTCTTCACTATAACGTCTTCTAGAAGATGTAGTTATTAAAAAAAACAATTTCTGTGCCCTCCTATAGCGTGTAACTAGCTCTTCAAAGTACTAAAGGGGATTGGACAGGATACTTCACGAGGAAAGAAATATAAATATATAGGCTGTGGATAGAGAACTAGCGATCATGTGGGTACCTGTCAATGGACGTTATGTGGATTTTTTGTGTCACTTTTTCTTAAGATCGCAGATTCTCTGAACAATTTACTTATTTTTTATTTATTCAAGTGTATATGACAATGCTGTTCCTGCATTCTTATATAATGTTTGACAGGATTAATTTAACTGCCTTCTTGACTCATGTTGGTCCCATATGGGTAAACAATATTAAATACATAACCCATTAACGCCCAGAAAGAATTTTTCCTTTTTTTATATTTTTTTTAATATTGTGTTAAAAACATACTAAAAACGTATATTTAAAAATGTTTCATTTTCTTTCAAAAGTTAACCCCAAAATTTCCATATGGGCTCGTTAGGCTCACAACGTGTATACGTATTATGGTTTTTTATTTATCTAATCCGGCACAAAACAGATCAATAAACGCTATATTTACAACATTTTATCGTATTGTATGAAAATTTTTAAAGCAATTAATACAAAGCCTAATATTGCATTTCCAGGACATCGTTCTTCCTCTACTATTACAGTTACTACCACCACATTTATTTCGTTTTCCATCAGGTACTGTAGTTATAAAGTGATGTAAACCATCCAAGCGTATGCCACTACTAACCCTAAAATTACCACCAGTTCAAATAATTGTATGCAACTCGTTAGGCTATACTTTTTGTACTTTGCTTCAGGACACAAATTGAATTTTCTAAATCTCCTTGTATACTTTTAGTTGTTGCTGGCTGGGTAGTAAAAATCATCATCATCCCTAATTGGACATATGGAATAGAAACCTGGGGCTGCGCAAACAAATCCAATATAGCATTCTTCCTAAGAAGCAGAACCCACCACGATAGAATAGAAGTTCTGATCGGCCTATTTCCACAGTTTTTGCTTTTTTGAGCGCGACGTTTCGGAGGCGGACTCTGCTCTCGTCATCAGGCTTAGTCCTGAGAAGGACAGTTTTCGCGCGTGAGTCGAATTCATATATTATTTTTGCGAAGCACTTGACTACTCTCTGGTTATATCTTTCACCTTTCACTTACAAGTCTGACACCTTTACCGCTGGGGCACTGAGTAATCCAATATATACATATATATATATATATATATATATATATATATATATATATATATTATATATTAAACTTTTCGGTTGTGTTGTGCAGAAGTTTATTGCGTATGTTGCGTCGTAATTTCTTACGCGGGTGTATTGCGGTTAAGCTCTTCGCGCATTATTGGAATCCAGATGGGTTTCATTTCCACACTATTTTGGCTTATTGGATTTTCTGCTAGTGCGGTGTATGTGGCTCCTTTGAGTTTCCGACGAGTTGTGTTCTCGTCTTTTGCCACTATCTGTATGTTATCCCATTGGATGCGATGGTCTTCGTTCCAGACATGTTCGGCGATTCGTGATTTTTCTGTTTCGCCCTTGCGGACGTTGTTCTTATGTTCCTGCGTTCTCACTTTGAGCGGTCTACTGCTCTTTCCTATGCATGCTCTGCCGCCTTCACATGGTAGGTTGTATACACAATTCTTGGAATTCTGATCTTCATTGTGTGGTTTGGTTTTGGTTAGTATTCCCCTGAGCGTTCTGGTTGATTTAAAGGCAGTACGTATCTTGTATTTGCTGCCTATGCTTCGTATATTGGTCTGAGGTACCTTGTGTATATAGTATTATCCCTGTATATTTAGGTTCTTCTTCTTCGGTTACCCTTTCCTTGTTTAGGTTAGGTGTTAGATCGGGCAGCCATTTTCTTTGAGCTTAGCAACCAAAAAGTTATATATATATATATATATATATATATATATATATATATATATATATATATATATATATATATATATATTTGCTGCCTATGCTTCGTATATTGGTCTGAGGTACCTTGTGTATATGGTATTATCCCTGTATATTTAGGTTCTTCTTCTTCGGTTACCCTTTCCTTGTTTAGGTTAGGTGTTAGATCGGGCAGCCATTTTCTTTGAGCTTAGCGCAACCACAAAAAGTTATATACATATATATATATATATATATATATATATATATATATATATATATATATGCAGTGTGATCCAAAGTAGAGGGACCATTCAATAACTTCTTTATTTTACGATACATAAAAAAAAAGTTAAATTATTTTTTGTTTACGGCCATGTGCTGCATTTAATATGGCTATCAAATATTTTTTTTCATTTCCGGTTAAAACGGAAACGAACACAACTATTGTTTTTTAAATGACACCCTTAGACATTATTTTTTCTTTCTGTAAGTATAAAATTTGATGGGTATTATATCAGAAAATTTTGTTGTAAATCGCAAAAAAACTGTTTGAAGGCGTACAAGACCACTATTTAAAAAACAAAATAGCTATTGCCATGGAAAACGGAAACATCTGCTTTTATTATTAGTATTTATTAGAATAGTAAAAAATCTGGAAACGGATACATAAACAAAATAGAAAATTCAACAAGTAATAAGCACGTATTTTTTAACTACAAGGATGGTATGCAGGAAAATTATTTTATAAATTGTTCAAAATTACCACCATTTTGCGCAACACATGCTTCTAGCCGCTTTAGAAGTTCATGATGTGTTGTTCTATGTGTCACATCGGCTGTTAACTGCATACAAGCTAACCGGATTTTGTTTTTTAAATCCTCTACATTTTGTGGCGGATCTGCATAGACTAGTGTCTTAAGATAGCCCCATAAGAAATAGTCCAGAGGTGTAATATCAGGCGATCTTGGCGGCATTTCCACTGGTCCATAGGTGGCAATTAAACGCCCATTAAAGGTTTCGTTTAGATATTCACTAACAATGTTAATAGTATGAGCTGGCGCTCCGTCCAACTGAAAGTACATACTTTGTCGCAATGCTAGTGGAAAATGTTCTAACATGGTCAAAAGCTCAGTATTTAAAAATGAAGAAATCTTCTTGCAGTGAGAGTTGCGTCATAAAGAAAAGGTCCCAATAATCTGTCTCCTATTAAACCACACCAAACGTTAGTACCCCAAACGGTTTGATGGTTTGTATTTAATGTCCAATGTGGGTTTTCGTCCGACCAGAAACGATTATTTTGTTTGTTGATAACACCATTATTGGTGAGTTTTGCTTCGTCGGTCTACAAAATTCTGTCTAAAATGCCTCGGTCATCTTCCAGTTGTTTCACTAACCACGCAATAAATGTTAATCGGTGTTCGGGATCTGCTGGACGTAGGTGTTGCACTAAATTTGGTTTATAGGGGTACAGCTTGTGTTTTTTTAATGTCCTCTGAACATATCCAAATGATGTTCTTACTTCCTGAGGTACATGCCTAATAGACGAACGTGGATGTAGTCGAACATACGCTAAACTCTGCAATTCTCGTTTTTCGTTTATCGGGTTATTTCTCTGGGGTTCTCTATTTTGGATTTTTACTCCAGGAAATGATCCATGTTGCCTTAATGAATTTTCAATTTTGCGTAAGTAAGTATGTGGAGGGTGATACCTGTCAGGAAATCTTTCTGCATAGAGTGCGACTGATCTTCGTGCGTTGCGATTACACTCGCCAAATATTAACATTAAATCGACCTTTTCACTATTATTCATTATGTAGTTGCCTAATAATTGCATACAATAACGTTGTAATTATAAATACCGTCACAGCTTAAGTAATTACATATAAAAACTAATTTTGAAAGATGTGAAACAATCTGAAACAACTTCACAAAGCAGTTGTTTCCGTTTTCCATGGCAATAACTATTTTGTTTTTTTTAAATAGTGATCTTGTACTCCTTCAAACAGTTTTTTGCGATTTACAACAAAATTTTCTGATATAATACCCATAAAATTTTATATTTACAGAAATAAAAAATATTTGATGGCCCTATTAAATGTAGCACATGACCGTAAACAAAAAATAATTAAACTTTTTTTTATATATCGTAAAATAAAGAAGTTATTGAATGGTCCCTCTACTTTGGATCACACTGTATACATACATAAAATTAATCAGTGCCAGACTTGTAAGTGAAAGATACCAAGTTCGAATCTGAGAGTAGTCAAGTGCTTGGAAAAGATAATATATGAATTCGACTCATGCGCGAAAACAGTCCTTCTCAGGACTAAACCTGATGACGAGAGCAGAGTCCGCTTCCGAAACGTCGCGCTCAAAAAAGAAAAAAACCGTGAAAATAGGCCGATCAGAACTTCTATTCTATCGTGGTGGGTTCTGCTTCTTAGCTTGATGACTTCTTTGACATAAAGAATCCTCAGGTCGACGTGTAGCGTCTGGTTCGAGGCATACCACGGTGCTTGGGTTATCATAGGTAGCACATTAGATTGGCTTCTTAGGAACAATGCTATATTGGATTTGTTTGCGCAGCCCCAGGTTTCTATTCCATATGTCCAAATAGGGATGATGATGATTTTTACTACTAAGCCAGCAGCAACTAAATTTATACAAGGAGATTTACAAAATTCAATTTGTGTCCTGAAGCAAATTACAAAAAGTATAGCCGAACGAGTTGCATAGAATTATTTGAACTGGTGGTAATTTTAGGGTTAGTAGTGGCATACGCTTGGATGGTTTACATCACTGTATAACTACAGTGCCTGATGGAAAACGAAATAAATGTGGAGGAAGTAACTGTAATAGTAGAGGAAGAACGATGCGTTTTAAATGCAATATTGGGCTTTGCATTAATTGCTTTAAAAACTTTGATACAACACGATAAAATGTTGTAAATATAGCGTTTATTGATCTGTTTTGTGCCGGATTAGATAAATAAAAAACCATAATACGATACGTTGTGAGCCTAATGAGTCCATATGGAAATTTTGGGGTTAGTTTAAAAAAAAAATGAAACATTTTTAAATATACGTTTTTAGTATGTTTTTAACACAATATTAAAAAAAATTATAAAAAAAGGAAAAATTCTTTCTCGGAGTTAATGGGTTATGTATTTAATATTTTTACCCATATGGGACCAACATGAGTCAAGAAGGCAGTTAAATTAATCCTCTCAAACATTATATAAAAATGCAGGAGCAGCATTGTCATATACATTTGAATAAATAAAAAATAAGTAAATTGTTCAGAGAATTTGCGATCTTAAGAAAAAGAGACACACAAAATCCAAATAACGTCCATTGACAGGTACCCACATGATCGCTAGTTCTCTATCCATAGCCTATATATTTATATTTCTTTCCTCGTGAAGTATCCTGTCCAATCCCCTATAGTACTTTGAAGAGCCAGTTACACGCTTTAGGAGGGCACACAAATTAATTTTTTTAATAACTACGTCTTCTAGAAGACGTTATAGTCAAGAAAGTTATAAGGACTCCCATCCACACTGAAAGTAATTGAAACTATGATCACTACCTAATTTAACCAGTTGCTTCCAAGAAGTTTTGATATTAACTCTGAATATGGTGTAAATAATACCACAGTATAACAAATACTATTATTAGTCCAGGCAGTTATACAATCACTGCTTCATTGTAAACATGTGGTGTTACAAGAAGACTCGTGCTAGTTCCCTTATTTGAAGCACGCAATCAACGTCAGATCACACGCACACACCACAGACACCACACGCACACACGCAACGACACGCACCAGCACACACGCACGACACACGCACACACGCACACACGCACACGACACACACGCACACCCACACACCCACACGACACCACGCACACACGCACACACGCACACACGCACACGCACACACGCACACACGCACACACACACACGCACACACGCACACACGCACACACGCACACGCACAACGCACACCCACACACACGCACAACGCACACGCACCACGCATCACGCACCGCACACACGCAACACGCACACCGCACACACGCACACACGCACACACGCACACACGCACACACGACACACGCACACACGCACACACAACGCACCACGCACGCACGCACACAGCACACCACGCACACACGCACACACGCACACACAGCACACGCACCGACTCACACACACACACGATACACGAACGCACATACACACACACACGCACGCACGCACGAACATTCATACCCTCTGTACCTACATAGTGGTGTAGAAGGTTAAAAAGTAGAGATAGTGGGAATCAATGAAATTGTGTTGTTTTGAAGCTATTGGCGACACCTTACAGTGATTGGGTTAAAATTATTTCTAGAGTCGATGAGCAACTAGTTACAAAAGTGCACTATTATGTTCTGGTATAGAGATTTTAGAATAGAGTTTGGGGAGAGCCCCCCCCCCCCCCTAAAAACTGTATAAATCGAATCGCGTGAACGGTAGTATTGAGGCACGTTACGGTGCATAAGGAGAGGATTAGGTATGAAATAACACCAATATCAAACTTTCAGTAGGACAAGCGATCTGGCTGCACTACGGCGAGTGTCTTCGGTATCACTTTCAATGTTCTGACCTCCAAAGCTCCAAACAGCTACATATGGTTCGGAATAATAGAAATTTAGAACTTTCCTGCCTATGTTTGGAGGTCGTGTTTTACATATAGTAGGGTTAATTTTTATTGTATTTCTCGATACCGTATGTAAAACACTGTACAGAATTTTTTTGAGTGTTAACCATGCTTCCCTAAACATTAACCAAAGGTATGTGATATATACACCTGATTAATTAATGTTTCGTGGATATCTTTCTCTTGAAAATTTTCTGTTGTAAAAGAACAAACTTGGTAATTTTTCTTCCTTTTTAATCACTGAGCAGATCTATTCGTGTTTAAATTGAATAAGAATTGATTCTGGTCTGCTATTTGTTTGAAGCACAATTCGTGGCCGACTTCTTCTGACTTTTGGAACTCTTTACGTCTAATAACATAACATAACTCAAAATTTGGTTGATTACATAAGTATTTCAGCCCGGTTTTAGTGAGGTTGAACTGTGCGGTTGACTTGTATTCTTTCGAGATTACCAACATTTTGTTCTTGTCTATGTATGAAATAGTTTTGACCGTATCCCATAAAAGTAGTGAGATATATAGAGATATTGTACTCTGCAGATTGCAAATAATGACTAACACTGTGAAACTTGGTTCTTATTTAGCAAACAAATATTTTGACCGTTTTGTATATGAACTTTGATCAAAACTGTGAAAGCATAAAATTTGTTTTTTCCTATTGACCGCTTTTCCAGTGAAATTTTTGTATTAATAAAGATAACGGCGATCAACACAGTAAAACTATAAAATTTGCTTTTTGTCCATCGATGAAATGGTTCTGACCGTTTTCCCAGAAATATGGGTGTTAAAATAGAGATATTGGTCATTATATACCCCTAACGATGACCAAGACTGTCTTGGCCGCTCTACCAATGAGAGGCGTGTACAAATAATGATTTTGGACATTGCTTATTTTAAAATATTAACAATATGGTACGTATATGCTTATTCATCACGAAATTCTTTTACGGATAGAAACAATAATTTAATTTGGAATGAATACCCATGTGCAATATGGCAGAAAAGTTCTAAGCCGAGAACGTGGCGATGAATTATTTGGCATTATTAACACCATGGATGTGCAGAGTTTGGCGCAAATCGACCGTCACACGTAGAAGTGACTAACGGCTTATATCATAACAGATCTAAGGGAAATGAATTATGGGGGAACACCCGAGTTGATAGAATCATTTTAATGACCATGGGCACAACTTCTATATGTAAAGAAAAAGGTTTCAGCACTCTCTGTCAATTTCCTAAGGAATAGCTCAATATGCAAGAAATGAACACAGATAAACCCTTTACATTTACCACAGTAACTGTCACTCCAACGAGTCCAAAATTAGAGGTGACAATCTATAGTAGCTATACTTTCGATGACGAAAACGGGTTTCTCCTGTAACTGCGGACGTGGACGAACGGAGTTGCTGGGTCAGACTAACAAGATAAAATAATAAGTCTATACTTCACATAACCTAATAGAACAGGTAGACATATACAAAAGGGTGAATATATGTGGTCACCATAATTCATTTTTATATTTTTTAAGTGGAGTATTAGCTAATATGGATATATGTTAGCTTAAAGCGAGAGGTTTGGACACCTTCTATCTGTTCAGTCCAGGGTCTTTGATATTTTGTAAATTTATGTGGCATTTTTGTGACATAATCATTATTACTTTTACTGTGTTAAACTAAAACCATGGTTTGCAGGAACTAATTTTCACTGTATTGCATGGTATATAACACATTGCTGAAACTATTACAAACTAGAAAAAAAACTCATTAAACTCATTTTTTTTTTATTTTAACCATTTAAAAGTGAATAATAATAATTCAAGTGTTTTTATCGGTAGCAGATCCTTTTTGGATTTCTAGGAGGTGCAGTTCTTTTTCCTTCATGTACCAAAAGCTCAGTATGTGTCTTCTTAGGAAATGTATTATAGCACCAAAACGAAATATCTCGTTTACGGATTTGGCTTCCTTTCTTTCCAAACAATCCATTGTACACAATACCATCTTTAATTACATCACTCTTGGTAACAACTACAGCACAAGCCTGGTTTTCCTTGTCCTTGTCGCTTGTGTTGGATAAATTCGCCTCACTGGACTTAGTTTGCTTAATTGAAACACCTCCAGCTGAGTCGCTTCCTTTTTGAATTAAATTTATCTCGGATTTAAGTTCTTTTAACTGTACGTTATCTGGAAAAACTAACATTGCATTGCTAATTACATCATTTAAATTGCGTTTACCATTTTCTTCCTGGTTGGAACGGTTTCTAAAGTTGTGCATAATTTCCCTTACAGAACTGCTTACTTCCTTCATAAAATTTATTCTTTGATCTAAATACTCCTCACGTTTACGCCAGTAGCTACCAATACGTTCGTAGTAATTCTTTTTCATATCCATATATTCTGAATTGTCTTTACTTACTGAATATCTAGCGGAACTACAAGCAGAACGTGAATAGCCAGACAAATTGTTACAAGTCACATAGTACTGATTTTTAAGGGCTTTTATTTTTGAACGCGTCTCGCCAGCTTTATTTTCACACTGTAATTTATTCGAACCAAAATATTGAGAATTCGTTAATTCCAACAACCTTCGTTTACATTCAGATATACGTTGCTCCTTTGTTTTATAGTGATTTTCAGTTTCTATTTTTCGTGATCGAATTAACGCTTCTAAAGACTTCTGTTGTTGCTCTCTGATACGTTTCAGATTCTCCATTCTTTCTTTGTGTTCTTGTTTTAATTTTTCTAAATATTCAAATCGTTTCCTACGATTATTTTCCAAAATATAATTCTGGTAATAGGATCGTTGTGCTATCAAATCCATATTTTTTGCAGGCCAGCATTTACTTGTAGTCATAATATTTGCTTTAATAGGGTAAGTCATATCCATGTTTGATGAAAATTTTCTTTTACTAAATGGTAATTCGTCTAATAACAACAACGTAATTGTCGAAGCACTGTGTTTAATTTTATTTAAATCTTTAAATCCTTTGTTATGATTATGATTGCCTTTGGATGTTTGAGCTGTTGATTCCTTTTTATCTTTTTTTATATTTTTAAACTTCTTGTACTTTTCTTCTATTTCACGAGCAATTATGCTTGTAATACGTAATACAATAATGTCACTTATAATATTACAAGCTTGTTTCAGTTGCTCAATTTCATAACTATTAAACATTCTTTTCGTAGTGTTGTTGGCTGAATTTGTAATTTGTGGTTTGCTTGGTGATGCAATAGTCGTCATTCCTTTTTTCGTTTCCGGGTGATTAGCACAACCTTGCTTGAATTGTTTAAGCTTCTCAATGCTTTCTTTATGGAATACTCCATATCGTTTATTAAAAGCATCTACTTCTCTTTTAAATTTTTCTAGATTCGGAGAACAGCATTTGGATGTACGTGCCTTGTCGCACTTGTTATTAGGTAATCTAATAGAAGGTGAAGAACTGGTTAGCAACTTTGACAGCGTTCCGTTCTTATCGTCAATACTTAGTTTAGCATTATTTTCTATTATAGAAACTGGTTTAGCTTGAGGTGCAGTACTAATAATTCCCAGACTTGAGCAATTTGTTTGAATTTGTGCCAATTCCGTTTTAGTCAAATTACTGCCGCTTGGTGCCATTAAACACAAAAAACATACACCAGTAAGTGCTAAAACTGTACCAAGAACACCAATACTACCAACTTCAACATACTTTTGTTTTGCATGCCTCTTTTTACCAAATCTTGTAAAACTTAATTGCTTATTAAATTCATAATCCTGTACAATTTCATCATCCACGTTGCCATTTAATATGTCGTCCTGTACGGTACCGTTACCAATTTGTAAGTTACTTATCGTGTTGACATCATCTATTTCTTCAAATGAGTCTTTATCCTCTAAACTATGCATATCGTTAAATACCTCACAGGAAACGATGGGATCTCTTGACAATTCATTTAACTGACAATTATCATCGTTGTTACTGTCTTTGCATTCGCACAAAACTGTCCAAGAATGATTGGAACTTATATCCGAATCACTATCCTTCTTTGTAATATCACTCATATTTTTGAATTTTTATAATAGTTTTAATTTACTAGAAATTTTGACGAAAATACAAAAAAAAAACGAAACAACTACTTGACAACCGTTATTCGTTTGATATTTTAACAAAATGTTCCTTGATTGATAAAACAATGTGGTTTTTTAATCTGCACTTTTAACATTAATTTCATAGGTGTATTGTATTTGTCTGCACTTACGACTAAATTACTTCTACGTTTTGAGGGAATTTTTAAAGCAAATCGTATTAAATCTGAAACTTGGCCTACATTTTACTCACATTTCATGAGAAATGATTTTGACTTGACGTTTTATAAGAATAAATTTTAACGGATATCTTTTAATAGTTTACTTATTATAAAGTAGTCTTATTTACAGTTTTGAGTTGAATCAAGTGCCCATTATTACGGTTACATATGTATAAATATATGTAATACTTGTTTGTGAAACAATAGGACACGCTTTATGTGTTAGTGTTTAACGAGTGTTTGAATTTACCGCCATAATTTTAAGTTGTCAATGCTGTAACAATTCTCTAAACAGTAAGTAACTAAAAAAATTTCAATTAATTAAAAAAGTAATTGCAGTAAAAGAATCTGTGTTAATTCTGTGTCATAGCAAAAAAACCCTTTAGAAACGAAAGTCGTATGCTCAAGGTTAAAAAATATTTAATAGTTTGTAGATCAGACACTTGGCGATAATGTTTTTGATTCGATAGTTTTCGATACCGTTCTAGATTTATCAGATCGACCTGAAAAAACGCGAAAATTTTTAACGTCATCACATAGGTTTCTATGCGTCATCATAACCTAAATCTAATTAGTTTTGCGTGCTGTTGCCGTTTCTGCGTTTTTGCTGTTTTAACAAACTGAAATAAACAACAAATCCTACTCGAGGTAAACTTTTTATTTATGTATTTAATAAAATTAATAATGATTTTTAATTACATTTATTATTGCTCATGTTAAATTTGTAATCGTAACAACCTTTTCTACCTGAAGGAGTAAGGTGATTTTGCGATCTATTATTTTACTACACGAGAACTGTATTATATGTGATTTATGCATATATTTTAAATCATTACAAACATGTCACTTCCAAATAGTGACCACATTTGTGAAACAATTGCTTTGTAAACCTCTGAGAAGTTAAAAACTGGTACAGTTAAGTATCACGTTTAATAAACTCGCCACTACTTGAGGCTGCTATTCCTATGTTACACAAAATGTATTATTAATCATATTATAAATTGTATGAAGAGATTTAAGTTTCTATAATTTTTACAGTTTCGTAGATGATATTGTTAAATTAGATTAAATAATGTTAGGAAATATTCCTCAAGTCTCAGCATTGTAATATGGTATCACCGCAGGAGGATACATATCCTCTCTTGTATCACCACATTTGTCGTAGTTTATTGTTTATTAATTTTAAAAATAATTTAATAATTTTGAACCTACGATCTGTACTTTGCAAAGTACAGGTCGTATGTTCAAATCTTACTCGAGGTAAACTTTTTATTTATGTATTTAATAAAATTAATAATAATTTTTAATTACATATTTACCTTTGAACTTATTCGTTAATAACAAAGCTTATAATAAATTAATATTAGTCAAGTTGCTTTGGTATGTGTGAATCCTTGCCATATTGCAGACTCACGTCCCATTAATATAAGTAATTTGACTGCAATCTCATTATATTTAGAATTTACATCAGTTCTACATACATAAAGACAAAATTTACATCGATTGGGACTTGTAACTAAAATGCGCAGATGGTTATCGCGGCACTCGAGCAAAGTACAGGTCGTACGTTCAAATCCTATTCGAGGTAAACTTTTTGTTTATGTATTTAATAAAATTAATAATAATTTTTAATTACATATTTACTTTTGAACTTATTCGTTCATAACAAAAACTTATAATAATTTATTGACAATTAGTTTGTAAATGTTGTAATTACGTTAATGCATCGAAATAGCTGTGGTTAATAGATAAACTTGGAACAGGTTAAATTTACCATTTCTAAGGGGGGTCTTTTTATGTTTTGTGTTCAATAAATACATTAGTCAAATCGTAGGAACATTCCACTTTCTACAAGTTATGGGCCCAGTTCATGTTGCAGAGTGGCCTATTAAATAAGCTAATACTTTATTTATTAATGTGAAAATGATTATTATTTATTAAAGAAAGGAAAACAATTACACCAGTTGTGTTGTCACCCCTTTTTCTACAACGCAACAACCAAATAACAATCATCATAACAATCTTGTCAACTTAAACAAACTAAACTTACTTAACACTTTAACGACCAACCTCCAGTATACTGGACATGAGGTTCTTTCCGTCGAAACCGCGCCCAGTTTATTGGACACATATTATAACGTATTTAAATGTGTTTAAAATTGCTCGCGGTTTCACCGGCTTGACTGATTTATTTCGTTGGTTCTCAGGATAAGAAAAAATATAAAATTTGCTGGTTTTCAATCACATGTTGTTGCCAATGATACGTTTTTTGTAGGTGGGGAAAAAACCGTTTATACACTTACACGCTTTGTCTCTGCCAGTTGTTTTGTATACGTGCTAGTGGTGGGAGAGCATAGATAGTACTTATTAACAAACAGGAAATAGTGAGATTCAAAATAAATATCGGTAGTAATTATGGATAGTGACGGCGAACCAATAGAAGGGTAAGAACAAAATTTGTTTATTGTTTTTGTGGATTAGTGTTTATTTAATTTTTTTTACAGAACAAGTACACCCACTACTAGAAAACGGAAGTCACTATTTGATTTTAAGAAGCCGAGTTAGAGGCAGCACTTGAAAGCCTTTCTGAGAGTGACGCTGAGCTATTTTCTAGTGATGATAGGTTGAGAGATAAAACGTTTAACTCTAACAACAATAGATGGAGAATCTTCTGACAGTTCCGTAGCAGTTGCGGATATCAACGTCGATGACCTGAATAACGTCACTGACGAAAATAGCAACAATAGCGACCATTCCCCAGCAAGGTCTCGATCCCCAACAAAGTCTCCAGCCAGATCTCCAGATCCCAATGCCCATGATGAGTGGACTGACCCAGATGACAACCCGCCAGATATCCCTCTTTCTGGAAACCCAAAAATCAATATACAAGTAAGCGATACTGATAAACCATACGATTATTTTAAAAAGTTTTTTACTGACGAAATAAGTGAAGTTGTTGTTAGAGAAACTAACAGACGCGGTCAAAATATGTCTGACAGTAACAAAACAAGAAGTAAAAAGGCAAAAAAGTGGGTAGATGTTACTGCTGCCGAATTGGAAAAGTTCCTAGCTCTGTGTAGTTTGTCTGGTACAGTACGGTTCCCAGTTTTGGCCTGCCAATGGTCCAAAGATGCACTATATT
Source organism: Vesta saturnalis (assembly GCA_036346205.1). Taxonomy (NCBI): domain Eukaryota; kingdom Metazoa; phylum Arthropoda; class Insecta; order Coleoptera; family Lampyridae; genus Vesta; species Vesta saturnalis. The sequence goes on along the minus strand of JARFJB010002231.1, from coordinate 18,141,609 downwards.
ATCACCCGATCTTTGGCAAAACAATGTCCCGCAATCGTTTTACCACTATTCAATCATAGATATGGTTTTACACAATTTGAAGACTCTACTTTCTTCAGATAAACAATTGTCAATCGATGAGTCAATGTTACAGTGGCTAAAGTTTAAACAATATATAAGTAATAAACGACATAAATATGGTATCAAGTTTCATGTATTGACGACCTCTGATGGATATGTTCTCAACTTTATTATCTATACTGGAAAAGGCACTCTGAAAGGGGAAAATGAAAAAGGCCACGCTTTTTCTGTCGTAAACGAACTTATGGCTGACTACTTAGATAAAGGGCATGAACTCTATCTAGGCAATTTTTATGTAAGCGTCTCTTTGGCTGAGTACTTGATAAAGAAAAACATTTACATAATAGGTACACTAAGAGAAAATCGAAAAGGGATGGGAATCCTAAAAAACTTTTGAAGAAAGAATTGAAAAAAGGAGAAGCTGCTTTTAAGCGCAAAGGTTCAGTTTTAGTTGTCAACTGGAAAGATAAGCGCAATGTGCGTATGATAAGTACTAAACATAAACATGCTATGGTAACAAAAACTAACAAACGTGGCAATGAACAGATTAAACCGCAGTGCATATTAGACTATAACGGGTATATGTCGGGCATCGATGAATCAGATCAAATGATGTCATATTATTCAACGCCTAGAAAAGCTATCCGTTGGTATAGAAAATTTTTTTCCCACTTATTTGACGTATGCCTGTGGAATAGTTATTACATGTATAAAAAGATAAAAAAACTGCCGAAGTTAAAATTGTTAAAATTTAGAGAAGAGGTATTGAGAGCAATGTTAAAAAGCTCACGCCAGGACGACATAGATATTGGTCAAAATACGAAAAATAACATTTTTCATTACTTAGAGCCCGTTCCAGCTACCGAAAAGGAAAAGTCGGCCATGAAAAGGTGCCGCCAATGTACCAAAGAAAAATAATCCCGCAAAACGCGCTGCTATTGTCCAATTTGCAAAGAAAAACCGGGGTTATGTGTTTATCCATGTTTCAAAATGTGGTATGAAACTCAATATTTATGAATATAATACATTTTCCTTCTGTTTAACGTCAATATTTTCTTCTTTATTATTACTTTGAGTAGTTTGATTTGATTTTATTTCTATTCATAATGTTCAATAAAAAGTTTATAGCAAAATGTTGTTTCTATTCATAATGTGTCAAAAATTAAAACTACAGCGTCCACTTAACTGGACGTTGGTGCCTGAGGCTGAAATCTCTCCAGATACCGACGTCCAGGTAACTGGACGGCATTTTGAAAAATTATGAGTGCAAAAAAATAATCTATAATAGCCACACAACCCATTCAAAATATTATTTGTTAGTTATTACCCACCACTTTCCATGGTTTCTTAGGAAGTTCCGTATTTTGACTGTCAGTCGTCAATGTGTTAAAACAAAACATCAGTGTTGCTAACCCAGACAACTGCCGGCAAATTTAAACTTTATTATTTCACAACAGTTCGTGCCTCTATTGTGTGACTGAATTACCGGAACAATATTCGGGTGGACTTTTTTTTAACGTAAACAGATTAGACTAATTTTGACTAGCCGTTCTGTTGAGTTATAAACACTAAAGCGGAATCAGATGAAACATCTGCTAACCCAGACAACTGCCGTGACTTAATTTAAACTGAATAGAATCGTGAGTTTGACAGTAACGGAAACAACTATCGCTGCCTCTGGAAATTGTCAGTGACTGAATTACTGTTAACAATCATTCAGGACTGTTCGATCTGGTGAGCGTGGTGTCAACACGAAGTGGATCTGATTTGCAGAAATAGCCGTTCTGATGAGTTATAATACCACTAAAGGCGAACGATGAAATACATCTGTAACTACAGATGAGTGAAAAACCATTGCCCATCTGATAGCCTGAATAGAATCCACCAGCATACAAGTCCCTGTATGGAGGATCAACGGAAAATAACTATGCATATCTTAGCAACAGTTTCAGTGGTATGTCTGTTAAAATGATCAGGACTGTTGCGATCATAGCTGATCGTCGAGAATGTCAAGTCATGAATTGGAGGTTTGATGCAGAAGTAAGCGAAAATGATACTGAGTTAATTAACCATCTTAATGATCCTTTCAGATAAATAAAGCATTTTCACTCAGCTTGGGACAGTTCCATAAATAAAACAATGCTCTCATTGTCAGGTTAGCTAGTTGAAGAACAGCGAATGCCATGGTCCAGCATACAGGTCAACAGGATGTATGCCGGTGGATCAACGGCAAATAATACACATGAATTTAATGCCAACAGTTTTGTGCTTAGTACAGTAAAAACAAATCGCAAAGGACGTTGAGAGTCATTATTGCTGATAACCAGGTACTGGGCAGAATTGTTAATTCATGAAAGAAAAATTTAAAAGGAATAAGGTAATAAGAACAATGCAGAAGACTGGTAAGTCGCATTTGCATCTAGTTAATAATAATCTTGACTGATACAATGGGTGAGTATTGACGGTAAAGTCACCATATGTCGTCAGCTTGACTGGTTTAACAGAATACACCAATTTAGATAAATGATCTAATATATAACTCATTGGTGATGGTTACTAAGTTGCAAGAACAGTTGAATGGATGGTCCAGAAACAGGTCAACAGTTAAATGTTGCTTGATGGAATTGAGTGCAATGGAATACATTGAATAATTGAAAAGTGTGCCAACATAAATGTAATTTGTTGTATAGTATAACAAATCGCATAAAGGTTAGATGTCATTATCTGCAGAAAGATAACCAGCAAAGTTTTAAAAGAAATCAGGTAATAAGAACAATGTTTGGAAACAAAACTGGATGAGTCATGTTTTAATCTACTAATAATAGTTAGACTGATAGAATGATGTGAGCTACTCTGGACGGTGCAACACCATATGTCGTTACAGCGTGACCTGAAAGTTGGTACATCAGAATACCTACCACATTTAAGATAATGTCTAATATATAACCAATTGGATTGATGGAACAAAGTTGCAAGAATATTGTAAGTGAAGGCATGTCTGTTGGTAAGCAACAGTCGACAATCATTCTTGATGGAATCTAATAAAACAAGTAATCCTGAATAAATTGATACACGCTGATTGTATGTGCCATGGAATAAACATTTCAATTGTGGTTCAGTATAATCACTCTGTTGAAAGACCGTTAATACTTGTATTTCTGAAGAACTAGATAACTGCAAAGTTTTAAAAGAAAACTAGAAGAATACATCGATGTTTGAGAAAGACAATCAGAAGATCAAGGTCAGATAATAATGCTGAATTAAACCTTAAAGTTAGAGAAGTATGAGATACGTCAACAACTCACTGTACTCTAGTACACCAGAGCAACCCATGGATCTGTAGAAAGTGACCCAGAAAGTTGGTACATCAAAACCTACCACATTGTAAGAAAGTTCTAAAAAGCAATGGATTGATGTGTAAAGTGAAGAATATTTTCAATGTGAACCATGTCTGCTTGGTAAGCAACATCGACAATCATTCTATCCATCTAATACAAAAACAAGTAATCCTGGTGAAATTATTCACGCTGATCTGTGTGGTCCCATGGAAAACATTTCAATGGGTGGTTCAAAATACTCTTTTCTGTTGAAAGACCGAATACTTTATTTCTTAAGAACTAGAGATGAATTAATCGGAAAACTAGAAGAATACATTTCGACGTGTGAGAAAGACTCTAATCAGAAGATCAAGGTCAGATAATAATGCTGAATTCGAAAACCAAAACGTCAAGCACCTACTTAGCAAGTACGAGATACGTCAACAACTCACTTGTCCTTTTACACCAGAGCAAAATGGATCTGTAGAAAGGGAGAACAGGACAGAGGTTGAAGCTGCAAGACCACTACTACATGGACAAAATCTTGAGCAACAAGCTCTGTACCTGACAAAACACCGTTTGAATTATATTTCAACAAGAAGCCTAGCAACATTGAAATCCTTGAATATTTCTGGAACTGAAGTATACGCACATATCCCAAAAGAAAAGCGCAAGAAATGGGATGCAAGAGTCGACAAGGAGTATTCGTAAGATACTCTGATGAAACAAAAGGATACAAAATGTATTTCCCAAAAGATACTAAATTGAACTTTGTTGTGATGTGGTTTTCAAGAAAACTAACAAGAAAAGCACTGTAATAGTAATGAAGACCGATGAAAATTCTATACAAACAGAACAGGTAGAAAATACTGAAGAAGTTGTAAAAACGAAAGCAATACTAGATGAAGCTGACACAACAAGTGACAGATATGAATTAGTGAAAGAAGAGTTTCAAGTACTGAGACGTATAGATCGAAGTAAAATTTAACTACCAAGTCGATTTCAAGATTTTGCAATGATAACTTTAGATGAAGATTCAGATTACACTGAACCATTACAACAAAAGAAGTGGAGAAAAGCTATGGAAGAGGAGCTTAGTGCTTTAAAAGAAAGTGGAACTTGGGAGTTAACTGATCTACCGCAAGACAAGAAAGCCATAAGAAACAAATGGGTATGCAAACTAAAACCAAATAATTTATACAAAGCTCTTTTGGTAGCTAAGGGATATAATAAAAAATATGGTTTGGATTATATGGAAACATACAGCCCCGTGGCACAGATTAAATCCATTAGACTCATACTTGGAGTTGTCGGAAGCAGAATGAAATTTGTACAATTTAAGGTAAAGAATGTTTTATTAAATGGCGATCTGCAAGAGAACTCTACATAATATAGCCTGCTGGATTCGAAGATGGAATAGAAAGAGTGTGTCGTCTAAATAAAGGAATCTATGGTCTAAAACAAGCACGAAGGAATTAGAATATAACATTTGTAAATATTTTGCAAGAATTTGGTTTGAAACAGTCAAATGATCCTTGTCCGTTTTTTAAAAACAGTGAAATAAAACTTATTCTAGTGATATATATGTGGATGTCGGGTTAATAGCATCGAATGGTGAAAAAAAAATTGCAAATTTGTTAGAACATTTTAACAAAAATTTTGATATGAAGCAAGAACCAGCAAGAAAGACATATTAACAAGATTCTAGAAAACTTTAATATGAAAGAATGTAAGTAAATAAGAAGTCTGCCATTTTTAGCATCGGTGAGCAGTTACAAGGAAAATCCTTCGGAACGTGACTGGGAAATGGTTAAACGAATATTTCGAACCTAAAAGGAGCTCGCGCCAGTTTTTGATGAAGATTTAGAGGGAGCAATGATGACAGGCTGGAGTAATGCAGACTTCGCTGGAGATGTGGCAACCCGAAATTCTTCATCTGGATTTTTTTTGACGTAGAACAATACGGTAATAAGCTGGTACTCAAGAAAACAATCAGTGGTTGCACTCTCCACCGCAGAAACCAAATACGTGGCATCAGTTGAAGCAACTACGGAGATGATAACCGTAACTCGTTTGGGAGAAACTAGAGCTATAACTAGAAATATGTCAAAAACCTTACTTATTAAAAGTTGACCATCAGAGCGCAATAAAGATGCTTAAGGAAGAAACCTCACAGATGAGAACGAAACGTACGGATCTGCGATTTCACTTCCTTGCAGAAAAATGATTAGAGGAGTTTATAGCTGATTATATTGAAGCAGAAGAACAACTTGCTGAGATGTTGACATGAAGAAATCTGAATATTAAACAAAAGTGTTAAAGTAGTGTTTAATATCTGTTTGAATTTACCGCCACAATTTTAAGTTGCCAATGCTGTACCAATTCCCTAAAAAAATAACTAAAAAAATGTCAATCAATTAGTAGTCGTAGTAAAAGAACATTATGTTCTTAAAGCACAAACAGATTATTGGTACTTGGTTGTATCTAAAGCTGAATTTCACAACTGAACCGTCTTAGTATACTGTTTTGGGGCTAGATATCGCAACCATTCATGAGTGCCTTCTACGTTTATTTAAATTATTAAATAAAAATAAACCGTTTCAAGTCGGGTGTTGCAAACTCTAGGTCAGCCGTATTAATAGTCGTAGTTACTAGTGTCCTAAGGAATATTTTAAAGAAAATCATCATTCTTTTTTTTAATAATTTTGGACCTGAACACGCTAAGTTTGGCCTACCGTGCTCAGGAACGCTTAGGATGATGGAACTTTTCCATATATGTAAGTGATAGGAAAACAGTAACTATGGAGATCATTCCGGAGTTTCGAAGCCATGTAGAGGAATGTGGATTGGGCCCGTTTGGTATGACAAGTGCAGGTTTACACTGCGTATTGATGATGTGAATGAGCGATCCGAGTACTCCTAGCAAAGGTGGCCCGAGATGGTATCACATAATGTAATTCAGGTACGCAATAACCATTTTAATGCCGATAATACAAAGAACAAAGCGGTACTTCTCTAGGGACTGTATGTCAGAATATAAGGACAACCCAGAGGTGTGAACTATATTCTAAATGAGGTCGAATTTGGGCCTTACACAGTACAAAGAGTTGCCGGGAGGTAAAATGCAGCTTAGCTCTGTCCATAAAGCCCATTTCATGAGCAGCTGCTTTAATAGCTGACTGAAGATGGTTAACCCATAATAGATTTGAAGATACAGTCATTCACAACGTATTAATAGAGACTGAAAACTTAATATCTGGGCCATTCACACTTACAGCAGGAAATCATCGATCTTTTTGGGAGGACACAAGGCAACACAGTTTTATTAGCATTAAATTTAACTAGCTTATTACTTCCCCATTCCAGGATACGTTGAACGCCTTTGCTGATTGAGTGCCACTTCAGCTTTAATATCTTGATTTAAGATGGGTGAATTACCATTATGAGTAGACTGAGATGAACCATAGATGCACTACAGTGCTATGGTCAGCAAAGCAATAGATCGGGTTAGTCGTTGAAAAAATAACATCATTCATGTAGAGCCGAAAAAGTGTAGGCGCACAACTGATCGCTGTGATATGCCCGAGTTAATGCTAACTTCTTTTGAAAAAAGCCATCAACTACGACACCTATCAAGGAAACTAGGAACCTAGTGGATGAGCATATCATATCATATCATATCACGCGAGGTGAGTTTAGCAAGTACACCTTTATTCCAAACTTGGTCAAATGTCCTTAAGGTATCTAAAGCGCCTAAAACTGTTTCACCGAATTGTTCTAATTGATTGTTCCAAACTTGAGTCACATACGAAAGAAGATCACCCGTTGAACAACTCTGCCTAAAACCATATTGGTGGTCACTAATAAGTTAGTTTCAAGGAAAAAGAGTAATTGCTGATTGATGGCTTTTTCTATGATTTTAGACAAAATTATCTCCTTTTTGGTAATAGGTTGAAAATTTGCATTTTCCATGGCGAAGGAAATTCCCCAAAATACAGAGATGGAACAGAGCTTAGGTAGGACTGGTATTGATTCGGGGGAACAGCTGGAATACCGTCTGGGTCAGTCGCTTTATTGAAATCAATCCTACTTATGATCGATTCTAGGAGCTTGTACCGAAAATGGATTCGTTTTATAACTTAGGGGCACGTCTTTTCCAGAATCATTAAGACACGAGTGTGATGCAAATAAACCCACAAAAAGATTGGCTTTGTCTACAGAATCAGCAACTACACATCCGTCACAAGATGTCATGGGGGAAATTAAAATGTACCACAGTTTTTACTCATGGCTTTACCTAAAGACCAATATTTACGACTGCTCAAAGGAGATGCAGCTAGTTCATCGCATACTCGTTGTTCAAAAACTTTTTAGCTTTAGTGATAATACTTTTCAGGTATTTTGCATGGCTCCCGACCGTTTTATTACACTTCCATTTAATATAAGATCTATTTTTCAAAAATATTACATCATCACAAGCTTTATTGAACCAGGGTTGGAAACGAGAATTAACCATACGATATTGTTATTTGGGAATGTATAACTTCATGCCCATAAGCATGACTTCAGATACTGAAAGAGCAATGGCCGAAGAAGAGGGCGACTTAAAACAGTATTCAGGTCATGGAAAGGTTACAAAGAAATTACGTAACTCACTCTATTTAGCTGACTTAAAACACCACAAGATTGTACCAGTGTTGTGAACAGCAGAGGAATTAGGAACAGTAGAAGTTATTTCTATTAGACAATGGTCAGATAGACCTAGTGGTGAATGAACTGAAGTTTTATAAGCAAGTGGGTTTGATGGCAGAAACAGGTCTAGAAGATGGTGGTGAATGATTAGGGATATCAGGAATTCCTGTGGGTTCAGAAATCACTTGTGTGAGATCACATGAAATAGTAAAAGTCTCTATGCTATGGCCAGCCGGATTAGTAGTAAATGAATATTGAAGTTATGAACATTGAATTCTACCAGATTTGAGATATCACTGGATGGGAATTGAAACAGAACCTAGTCAACTTTCAAACTACGTTAATCCAAGAAGTCTTGAAAGTTACTCTCATTGGGAGACGTATAAATGCAACAGTAGAATTTCACAAATTTAAAACCGGAATGTTTGAACCAAATCACGCCGAATTTTTTATTGACTAAGGAAGAAAACTTCTTACAAGCGATGTTGCCATTGAGATAGGTACATATTTCTTTATATCGAAAGATAGGGTGAAGATTATATTGAGGAGATTGCAGGTGGAGTTTTCAGAGGAGACCTGTGTTTCGGATAGAAACTGTCTGGAACAGCTTTAAGATTAGACCTGATGTCTGTGCTGTTATTTGGTAGCAACCTAGAGTACGGTTTAGAGGAAGTTTGGCAACATGTAGGCATGTGAGGGATTTTGAGAATAAATATACGTGTAAAATGAGCTGCTGTATTTATTTAACTAAAATGAGTATCCTAGACATCCGCACATAAAACTTTTATAGTGGAGTAATACTACATGGTGGCAGCGACTCTTGGAAGTAATAATTGCGATCATTACTTTCAAGAGAAAAGAATCCTCGTCGAAAAATAGTGTGAAAATTATTCGAGGTTGGTCGGCATGACAGACGAAGTGGCTCCAGTACGATTAGCTGTGGCGCCAAGTGTTGCGACAGTCGCGGCCTCGTTACAATTCAATTTCGTGCAGCCTGCGGGTTGATCGCATTGGTAGGAAGTGTTAGATATATATTTTTCTGTCAGTGGGTTTGTCAACAGATCAAACAAAGAAAACGTTGATATACTGGTATATTTGATGGAGGATTTTAATTCAATTTAAGCTTACCGAAGATCAACAAACTTTTGACATTATTTTGGCCAGATTTGATGACAGAACGTCAGATTTGAGGCAAAAGAGTTGCAGTTATTAAACGTAAGCCCAGTCCGGCAAAAGAAACAAATTGCAGTATTTGTAGGAAGACATGATACTGGGGTGTCATATGTAGGAAGAACAAGTACTGGTCAGTAAAAGTAGTCGATAAAGAAGAAGATGTACAGGAAGGTAGTAATTGCAACCAGGTGAGTGTTGTTAAACATGACTATTATATGAGATATTTATCTTAATCATAAAAACCAGTGGTTGGTAGATTTTTGTGTTGTAAATTTAACATACAATGATTAATACGAGGGATGTCGGGTTACTAAGGAACATTTGTGAATTACAGACAGGCTACTTTATTTATAGAACGTACAGAACATAATCACCGCCAATGTTAAGGCACTTATCGTAGCGAGGCACAAGCTTCTGTATACCCTCTTCGTATAAGGTACAATCCATATTTCTAAAAAACTGCCTTACTTCATATTGAAGTGCCTCGTCGTTTTCAAACCTTTTACCCGACAAATAAGTTTTTACCGGCCCAAAGAAATGAAAATCAGAAGGAGCCAAGTCTGGACTATGAGGCGGATGGACAATAACTTTCCAATTGTGTTTCTGAAGTAAGGCCTTCGTCTGCGCTGAGGTGGGCGGTCTTGCATTGTCATGCAACAACCTGATTCCTTTTGTTAACCTTCCCCTTCGTTTCCGTTAAATGGCTTGGTGAAGTTTTTCGAGAGTTTGACAATAAATATTTCTGTCATTATTGTCACTGCGGATTCTAGTTCGTTTGGTCGTGGTTGTAGTTTAATGTTAGAAAATATCGACAAGACTAGGGATATTGTTGCATTTTCTTCGAGGTTATTAAGCGATCTAGAGCGCCGATATGCGTAAATGGAAAAGGAAGCACTAGCTGTCACTTGGGCGGCTGACAAGTTTTCTGATTATATCACAGGTGTGAAATGTTTACAGCGTTTCCGAATGCGCCTTATGAGGTATAATTATGAACTTATTTATACTCTAGGTAAGAATTTAATTATTCCGGATGCGTTAAGTCGTTAGTCCTTTAACTAATCCGGTATCTCAATGTGATGAACTTACAGATAGTGACATTGTTTCTTATGGTTATAATAGATGAACAGGTTAAAGATCGATTATTAAGGCAAATAAAAGAATATCAGAACAGCAGAATTGTTGCCACACTATCAATTTCGATATGACATTTCGTTTGCGGAACATTTGTTATTGAAAGGTTCAAGTATCTTAATACCGAGTAGTCTACAAATGAGATGTTTGGAATTAATACATACAGGACATTTAAGAATATTACGATGTATCGTGAAAAGGTAAAAGCCTGTGTATGGTGGTTATGTTTATCCACATAAATTCAAAGACTAGTAAAAAATTGTCCTGAATGTGTTGAAAATAGAAGTAACATTGAAGAAACTTTCCTGAAAGACAAAATTCCGGATAGAACATTGCTTTAGATCTTTTTAAGTTAGAGAAATAGTGCTTAGTAATCGTTGATTATTATTCACGTTACTAAGTTACTAAGTTAAGAAATGTTTTCTAGATTAAGTACACCAGAGATTGTGCGATCAGACAATGAACCACAATTTTCATACTAATTCTTCAGATGATATAACTTTAACCGTGCTCAAAGCAACGGGTTAGTAGAGCTGACTGTAGAAACGGCTAAGGAGTTAATTACAAAGAATAAAAAAGGTATTTATTTGGCCCTTTTGGCTTATAGAACCACAGCTTTAGAATGTGAATTTTCTCCCGCAGAATTATTATTCCCCAGGAAGTTACGTACTAGCTTACTTCAGTTTCCTAATAATTTAAATAAAATTGTTGACGTTATGCCTTATTTTTCAAAAAAAAGAAAAGGAACTAAACGGCAAACAGGTGAAAAATTATAATACCAGACACAAGTCCAAGGACATACAATCATTTCAGATAGTTTGGGTGATAGATTTAAGATAGGAATATATAGGAAAATTCTTAAAACTGGTGAAGAACTGCGTTCATTTTTAATTCAAACTAATAAAGGGGTATTTTCGTAGTAATCGCTATAATTTGATTAGTGCTCCTTATCATTTTTGTGATACTCGTGAAGCTGAGACCCCTATTAAAAAATCTATCGAACCAAATATTATTAAAAATTTTAGTCTAGTTTTAAAATCACAAAAGTAGAATTAGATGAAAATAGTGTGGTGTTTAATTTCCGAGTTTAATACGGGAACTAAAAATGAAGAAAGCGAGGGAAATATTAAACTGGATTTAAGAGACAGATAAGGTTTCCAATAGGCCAAACAGAATTATTAAACCAGCAGCCTATCTGGAGGATCATTAGTGATAAAAAGGGGGGGGGGGTTACGCTGTGCGACAGGCACACGCACAGGTAGAGACACAAGCACAGACACATACATAGGCACAGTCATAGTCATAGGTACAGGAACAGGCACAGCACAGGCACAGGCACAGGCACGCACACAGGCACAGGCACAGGCACACGCATACGCATACGCATACGCATACGCATACGCATACGCATACGCATACGCATACTCATACGCATACGCATACGCATACGCATACGCATACGCATACGCATACGCATACGCATACGCATACGCATACGCATACGCATACGCATACGCATACGCATACGCATACGCATACGCATACGCATACGCATACGCATACGCATACGCATACGCATACGCATACGCATACCATACGCATACGCATACGCATACGATACGCATACGCATACGCATACGCATACGCATACGCATACGCATACGCATACGACATACGCATACGCATACGCTACGCATAGCATACGCATACGCATACGCAAACGCATACGCATACGCATACAGCACAGCACAGATACGCATACTGCATACGCAACGCATACTCATACGCATACGATCGAATACATACGATACGCATACGCATACGCATACGCATAGCATACGCATACGCATCGCATACGCATACGCATACCATACGCATAGCATACGCATACGCATACGATACGCATACGAACGCATACGCATACGCATACGCAATACGCATACGCAGTACGCATACGCAAGCATACGCATACGGATACGCATACGCATACACATACGCATACGCATACGCATACGCATACACTGAAGCATACGCATACGCATACGCACACACACGCATACGCATACGCATCACACACATGCGATCAGCACTACGCACAGCGGACATACGTGCGACATGTTGCATACAGCAGACCTACACTACGACTACGACACGATGACAGACAGCACAGGCACAGGCACTGGCACAGGTACAGGACAGGCACAGCACACAGCAACATACGGTGACAGACACGCACACGCACAGCACAGCACAGCGACACGGACAGAGACAGGACAGACAGCACAGCACACGGACACACAGCACGCACAGGCACAGACAGACAGCACAGCACAGGGACACGCACACACACACGGACACACGACAGCACAGCAACACAGCACAGCACAGCGGACAGCACAGACAGCACACGCACACAGCACACACAGACATGGCAACACGACACGACACACAGCACACGACAACAGACAGACACACCACACGACAGCACATCGACAGCGGACAGCGACAGCGACACGACACGACACGACACGACACACACACGACACGACACACAGCACAGCACACGCACACGACGGACAGGGACACGCACAGCACACGCACACGACACAGACAGCACAGACACAGCACAGACACAGCACACGACACCACGCACACGACGCACAGCGCACGCACACGCACCACCACGACAGCACGCACACAGCACACGCACACGCACACGCACACACGCACACACACACACACACACACACACACACACACACATGGCGGATCTCAGAAAAACTATATCAAACGTCGTGTATTAGGTAATGCGTCGATCTTGCGATAGACAATAATTTGATAGCAGCATAACCTTCTATACCTACATATGTGGATGTAGGTTGGAAGGTAGGTAATAGTAATATCGTAAAATGAATATAATGCGCTTTCTACTTTAGAAGCATCCCGTATTTTTACATTGGGTTTTACGATATATGTTCGCCTACTCCAAAAAAAAAGTGCGGTAATGACATAAGTATAATTTCGCGAAAGTTGCTTAGTTTGCGATGGCAATTTCTTTCAATCTCGGTGTTATACACTTACACGAATTTTAATTATACGAAACGTTGGGAATCTATTCAAATTATGTAAGCACGGAGAAAAGCATATTAACGAACTTGTCCCTGCATTTTTATCGCCAATACAATAATTTGGAAAGTAAGTTTGAAAATTTTAGGGTTAGAATATGTACACTAATAAAGTAATTTAAAAACATTTTAATTTTCTGCTTATAAAGGATTCTGCAAAGCATTACTTCATTTCTACGCTTATTATACTTGTTTTATGGTTTATATTGAAAGTAATTCTAAAAATTAATTTTAGCCAAAAAAGCGTATAAATGGAATTTCTTACCTTTTCGTTTGTGTTATTATCTAGCTGTGAATCGGGAGACGTACAGTTGGACGGTACTCCCAATTCATAAATATTTAACATATGAGCCGCTTGTGCATGTACCATTAGATCCCAAGCATTGTAAAATATGTCCTTACACTGAACGCAAAGTAGTCCGGCTGCAGCGTGTTCATCTCCGTTCATTTCTGTAAATAAAATAGTTTTTAGTACTTTTAATGTGACAAGAGGTGTTTCCTAAACTAAAATAGAAAATACGCGCATCAAGGGAATGTAATTTAGCATTGGAAAAGCTAGAGATTACCGTTAATACAGGACAAGTTATGTTTCCAACCGTTGCATTGAAAACGGACCTAGAGTAATATCCAGGGGATAACGGGAAGGACTTTCTGAGAATATACGCCACAACACAGATGGTCAATGGATTTAAAAATTTTTTGTTGGGTGTAAATTTAAATACCTTGAATTTTGTAACATAAAACTTTTGATCTTTTAATGGAGATAATGGTTAACTCAAATTACACATAATATTTTCATTAAATTGTATTATGTTAATGATTAAAATTAAGTTAACTTAAAATCTCAATAACATTAGAGTAACAGTATGTTGTCTGGAGAAATTGCTCAACTACATCCAGGATGTTTTATTTTGCACCTGTCAATATTCTGAGCATAGAACGGTTATTACGTTCCGCGATCTTTAAAAATGAAATAATCGGTTTTATGCAAAAAAGTTAAATTTTATCATTACCAAGTTCTATGGAAATGCATACAAGGTGCGGCATTAGTGCGTCGAAGTGCGATATATCCGTTATTAAAGGAGATATCACAAAAAGTTATCTACAAAAATTATAGGAAACTTCAAACTTCACATTATAAAATTATTTTCGTATTTATACGGTGAACCAAACATACTTTTTTTAAATGGGACACCCTATCTATTATTTCAAATTTAAATTAAGCTCATCTCCCCCATACTTCCAATATAAGGTTTCATTATTTTATACAGGGTATTTAAAAAGTTATGGTCAATTGTACACGAAAATCATTCTCATTTCAACGTCCTGTATACCCTAGGCAGAACAACCTAATAATAATGTTTTCCAGGCATAACTTTTTGACATTGGTACAGTGTTACGAGAAAGTGCTATTTCTTTATTATTGCACCAACTGAATATAGAGCGAGCCAAAACTCGAACACATGTTTTTGTCAATTTTTTCAAATGAATCGCCCTGTATTTTATTTTAAAAAGCTAAAATCGTTAATTTCTGAGATATTTTCGGGGATAATACAACTAGTGTTATGATTATCATCGGTGATAACTCGATTTATAACCGATGAAAATTGAACGAGCCCGAAGCACAAGTTCAATTTTCTACAGGTGTTATAATCGATTATTAATCATAACGTGTTATATTTGGTATGAGAATATAATGAACGTTAACAGAAAATACATTTTTTAAAGTTTACAATTTTACTTGTTACTCATTTGTAAATATGAATTTATCAAGTCAGCTTATTACCGTTGACAGTCAATCTTCACAAGCTAGCTGCTAGTTAAAAATTTACAGGTTAGAGACGAAAGTTAGAGACGATCGTACCTTGTTCACATTGTATTAGCAAAATAATAAACAGCAAAATAAACAATAAGCTTGTTATCAGAGTAATGATTTCAAAGGTAACGAGACAATTTTCCAAGTCAACTGTTGTCAGTTTTACAAATTAGTAGCTTCATTTACATTCGAAAATTGTGTTCTATTTGCATCATTAATGAGCAACAAATAAATTGCATATCAATACACGCAAGGTAACGGGTTTTACTGGCTCCAGAAGGTAACTGGCTAGCCTTCGGCTCGCCAGTTATATCCTTCTGTCCGCCAGTAAAACCCTTTTTACCTTGTTAATGTTATATAATATTAAACGATCTGTCACTTTGACAGTAAAATAACAGTTGCAAGTAATCAATACAATTATTCATTTCTTTGAAACTTTTTGTCACTTTGACAGTAAACTATTTTATTCATTAAAATCATGTGACAGTCAACATGCTGTGATAAAATTATCACCTATTCTGCGATTTTGTTTTTGTATTTTAACCAATGAAAGTAATCAAAAATGTACCATATGACATGTGAATTATATTCTCAGTTTAATAACAGAAAGAGATTTTTTTAACAATTTCTATTATAACAAGTTAGCCATGAACAAATGACAGATAGATATTATTCAGTAATAATTAGTAGCTTGTCATTTAACAAACTTCTTTGAGATTGTGTAGTGTTTATTAATTTGTAAACACTTAAATACTGCTTGAAATGAACTTTTCTGTTGAGGAATTAACAGACATGGTGTGGGTACTGGGAGAATGTATGAAAAATTGAAAGGATTTACAATGAGAGATATCCCGCACGAAGACCACTCGAGAAAATAACGTTGGAAAGGTTAGTAGATCGTTTTAATCGTACGGATTCAGTAGTTTATGAAAAAAAGGAAAGGACAAAACTTGTACTTAACGAGGAAAATGAATTTAACGTGATGCTTGAAGTTACACATAATCCACATGTTGGTACACGTGAAATCTCGCGTCAGCATGATATTAGTGACAGGTCCGTCCGAAGAATACTGCGTAAAAATAAGATGCATCCATACAACATCCAGTTGCATCAAGAGTTACTCGAAGATGACTATCCCAGAAGGGTTGCTTGTTGTGAATGGGCTCAACAATAAATCCCCAATCAGGCGGATTTCGTTCATTTTGTCCGCTTTAGAAACGAAGCCACGTTTCATAAAAATGGAACTGTGAATAGACACAATTTCCATTATTATTAGACAAGTAATCCCCATCTTTTACCAACTCATAGGTGGTCTTTGAATGTTTGGGGTGGTATAGTTGGAGATCACGTAATTGGACCACATTTTTTCGGTGGAACAGTGAATGATCAGATTTATTTGGACTTTTTTCATTTACCATTACTGTTGGCAAACGTTCCTCTTAACATTCGTCAAAGAATGTGGTTGTTACACGATGGAGCTCCGGTATATTACACTAGATTAATTCATAATCATCTTAATACCCATTTTCCTGGAAGATTGGTGGGAAAAGGAGGTCCCATTGCAAGGCCAGCTCGTACACCAGAGTTAAGTAAAATTAACTTCTTCAAGTGAGGTTATGTGAAAAACCGTATGTATCAAATACCTTCCAACCACACAGTATGATATGAAGAATAGAATACGAGAAGCATTTCAGAGTATTAATGTAGAAATGTTAAGAAATCTTTGTTAGTCGAGAGTTTGAAGATCGACTGCAGTCCTGTATAGATGTTTTCAGTGGACATTTTAAACATTTATTATGAAATTAATTAATTTTATAAGAATTTTGTCTTAATAACCGATGTTTTTTGAACTTTTTATAATAATTTGTCACACTTTTATTTGTTCACGGCTTACTTGTTATAATAGAAATTTAAAAAAAAATCTCTTTCTGTTATTAAATTGAAAATTTCTCAGAAATTAACGATTTTAGCTATTGGGAGTGCTTCATAAAAATGAAAGAACATAAAGTTGATTTTCACTTTTTAAAATAAAATACAGGGTGATTGATTTGAAAAAATTGAAAAAATCATGTGTTCGAGTTTTGGCCCGCTCTATATTCAATTGGTGCAATAATAAAGAAATACACTGTACCAATGTCAAAAAGTTATGCCTGGAAAAAATTATTGTTAGGTTGTTCTGTCTAGTGTATACAAGACGTTGAAGTGAGAATAATTTTCGTGTACAATTGACCATAACTTTTGAAATACCCTGTATAACGTAATGAAACCCTATATTGGAAGTATGGGGGAGATGAGCTTAATCTAAATTTGAAATAATATGCAAGGTGTCTCATTTAAAAAAAGTATGTTTGGTTCACCCTTGTAATATGTAACACCCTGTAAATACGAAAATAATTTTATAATGTGAAGTTTGAAGTTGCCTATAATTTTTGTAAATAACTTTTTTTGATATCTATTTTAATAACGGATATATCGTACTTCGACGCACTAATGCCGCACCCTGTATATTCGTTTGTTAGTATTTGTCATATAATCATAAGAGCATGATATGATGGATAGTACTCACAAGGAAGAATCATAAAATCGTACTCAAAATGGAGCCGTGTCTGTACCGCCATTCTTTGAATCTCCATTCCTGCCATTTCTCCACTCATCATAGTGCAATTATGTCCTGGTTGCATTGCAACCGCACAGTTGTCATTCTTTATTGCCATTGACCTTACGATGTAGACCCATAATTTAGTATTAATTTTGATTTAACAACTCCTTGTCTGCAATTATTTTTATTCGATGCCCTGAAAGTTATTTTTGGCTCTAATTCATGTAGGTGATTTCTTCTTTGATAGTGAGCACATGTCCTAATTTCAAAATTCCTAAATTTTTCGTTTACGTGATCTACAGCCTTACGAACCTCTTCCTTGTTATGCATAGTGCATAATGTCTCCTCTAATTTTGTATTGCCTTTTATTTAACTTTTTGTTTGACTATTTTTTACATATTTATTCTGACTTCTGTAGAGTTTTCTTAATTTCGTCTGTAATCACCGTGAATGGACAAAACCCTCAGATTGAGATATTTGATAAAATACTTTATCGGATTATAAAGAATATAGGGTTGGAACTCTCATTTAGACAAAGGAATGTAAAAAGAAAAAGTCAGGTTAGGGCGGTGTATGCATTTACGATTTAGGATGAATTCGAAGATCCTACATCTTAAAGTCATATTGGTTATATAAGTCATTCTTGGATAAATATTGTAAATTAATGAATTCCAGGCTGGGGTAATTTTTAACAAGTTGATCTTAGTGCACGTAGAATTCAGAGTTCAGTAGACTCCATCGGTCAGCGAGCAACGTTTGCTCCGAGTCACATGAGTGCGATATTGATTCTATACCTTGTTTCAGAATTAAGAAGTAAGAACGTCCCATCCGGCTTCTGCTAGTCCTACCGCCAACAGAAAAAGACCTACATAAGATCCGATAGAGAAGTACCTGTCACGACTTCGTATTACCGTCTAAGACTTGAGGCGGAAATCCGAGATTGGGCAGGGTCACTGTCACTACAGATTTCGTCACGCACAGCATTGCTGCAGGGCGACAACAGAGTGTGTCAAGTGCACAAGGTATCACTTCAGTAAGTGCACAAATCCCAGTACCGACTCGGCTGGATATGGGAATTATGGTGGTAATCATAATGCCAACTTCATGGTATGCAGTAACCGAAGCAATAGTGGGAGAACGGAAGTACTAAAGGCGGTTATGGCCGAAGTCAAGAAAATGATCGCCTCAATCGCTTTAGGGTACGACGCCAGTTTAGGATTCCTAGGATAAATAGATTCGGTTTAGACTTGTCATACGCATGGAATTAACACTCTACAGAATGACGACAAGATGGGAGGACTGAGGCAGTCATAACAATATCGATACTATACCATTTTCCTATTCTACTGCTGCACAATGACAATACCGTTGTCAATACGTTCTTTTTAATTATTGCACATATCCGAGGGCACTCAAATAGCGGACCGACCACAGAACAGATCTACTTCATACTACAAATCTACATCAATGACGTCCTGTGCACTTTTATATTAGATACCCATCAATTTTCGCTTGCCACTGGCTCCTAAATATGATTCAGGAGAATACATATGTTTTGTTGGAGCGTTTAGTTTTAAGCAAATAAACTACAGGGCTCTCTCTGCAGAGAATTTACATTTGTGTGGTTTTTTGGAAAAAACTAAATAGAACGGTACTATTTATTTGACAGACCGTTAAAACTAGAGGGTGCTCTCTACAACGATTTCACATTATTCTGATTTTTTGGAAAAAAACTAAATAGAACGATACTATTTATTTAACAGACCTTTAGACGGCTTAAAACTACCTAAATTTTAGTAAAAACTCCTTCGTGATATCTCCATCCGTTCTCGATTTATAAAGAAAATGTTAAAAATTTGAATACCGCAATCGGAATAAGTTACCTTGGCGGGGAAAACAAATCACATATCCATGGTAACCGACATACTTTGAACTACGGTTCGACTTTCTCCCCACTAAGTAATAATCCTAATACGTCACGTCGTGCCTTTCTTCACACTTTATTCAGGCTTAGGACTGGTCCCAAACTTGTTAATATTTTACTCGGTGCGTGTTCTACAAATTCTCACAGGTGCTTGAATCGGCTGCACGTAATCTCCAGGCCAATCTTGAAAACACACGTCGACAGAGAAAAATGTCTTCTTTGTGACAATTGCATTGCATGCTGATTGCAGCATTTTAGAAACATTGGAAACAAATGCCTCCAACATATACGTTTCCACGTCAGTAAATGGCTTATTTTCCCAAAACAAAAATGGATTAAAAAATACATACAAGAAAAATTCTCAGAAGTAACTTTTGACAATTGGAAAATCAGTGATCTTACCATGGATATGTGATTTGCTTTCCTCGATAAGTTGCGGTATTCAAATTTTTAACATTATCTCGTATAAACCAAGAACGGATGGGGTTATCGCGAAGGGGTTTTCACTAAAATTTAGATAATTTGAAGCTGAGTACGAGTGTGTTAAATAAACAGTACCGTTCTATAATATTTTTGGTTATCCGTTTCATATTGGCAAATAACTTCAAACTTTGTTTTTCTAGTCATAGGAGGCCATGGTATTAATAAAAAGCGACATCATTTTCGTTCTCAAAAAAGCCGGATTGGATATATTTATCTTTCAAAACTAAGAAATTATAATAAAAAAATGTATTTGCTTCAATTCTCAGACAAAGAAAGAACAGGAGAATATCTACGCTTAGATGAACTCCTCTTAGTGATAAAAACTAGAAACTCTGTAACCTAATAAAGGTCCGGAAAAAGTATTTTGGTAAGTGATAGTGTTGTACCAGTGGCAGTTGTGACATTTGCATAGGAATCGTTACTTTAACTGTTCACACGTTGGCTTGCTATTCCGTATAGTCTACACTTAAATTAATATTTAATAGCATATATTTATACAATCTAATTACCACAAACGGTATTTAAATATTTGTCCATTATTTTCCAATACATGCATGGTCTTTGAACTGTTAAATACACCGCTTTTCTTAATGAATTCGAAATATTTTTCTTTAAGTTCTTCTACATTGTTATGGTGCTGACGGTAAATTTGTTCTATACCAGTAGGTCCATGGGTCCCAATCCAACTACCACGATAACTATTGGAAAGATTATTATGTACAGTTCGTGAAGTATGCGCTGGAGCACCGCCCTGATGAAACCAACAATTATTAACTACAGGCGGTTGTAATTAATCTAAAAGGTCTTCACTATCGTTTTTTAATCAATAAACAGATCTTTGCGCCGTTAGTGTTTCTTCAAAAATTATGGTGCCACGTAATCGTCAGCCTATTAACTCCTAGCCAGATATGAAAACGAAAACATCCCGGGTGTCTGTTTCGAATTATATGGGGATCTTCTGCGTCCGAATACTTGAAAGTTTGTTTGTCAAGCAGCCTATTATTCGTAAAGCTACTTTCATCTGATCATAGAATTTGTCAAGAGAAATTATCGTTGTTACTAGATACTTCAGTGTACCATTCTCAAAATGTTCTTCGTCTTTCGTCACCCCTGGTGTTAAACCTTCACTTATATGGTATTTATATGAACGATATTTTTTAAATATCTTAAAACTAGATGGGCGGTGGAATATTGAATTTGTATGGCTGATTGGATTCGTTTTACATGACAGTGTTTTCAGTTTCTTAGGTAACTTGACGTGATTTAATTTTAGGGTTAGAAAAAGTTCCATTCTGTTTTAAATTTAATCCCATCTCAGTTCTAGGTACCGATTAAAGTACATTTTATTTGCGTTTACAGAATTATTTTGATTGAACACGAATTATTCAAAGACCAAAAGAAAAACTCAAAATTCTATTAGTAGCAATAGATAGTTGCAAATATCAAATATTTTGTTACAATAAATACCCGATTGGTGACAACTAAATGTTTTTTGTTTTCCAAGGCCATCTATTTGATTTTGATATAAAATAAAAAGATAATTATTCTCAGTAGTTTCTTAGATATAAAAGAAACTTCTTAAAGATGTCAAAAAATGATTGTCCTATCTCTTCAGATACAAAAGTTAGAAGGAAATGAGGTAAATAAGAAAAACTAATTTTTGCCCTGTGACACTTAAGGGAATTATTTTGTTAGAAATGTTGAGGTGGACCGACAAGGAATTTAAGAAAATTCAAAAAATCGATTTTTCCTCTGTCGACTAAACGAATTATTTTTATAGGTGGATCTTATTTGACCGTCATGTGCTGAAGTATTTATCCCATTTGAGATGCCCATGCTTAACGCGCTGATTTGGATATACTGTACAATACGAATCGCAACAATAGTTTCCTCTCTCTCCCGTTTTGTTCTTAAAGAAGGTACTATTCCAGAATTATATTAACCGTTCATGGTTAACCTGCGGAGTCCACATGCCGATATTTGACCATTAATTCTGATGTAGGTCGTCTGGCACACGCCTAGCTTCATGAGTGCGAATACTTTATTCAGTGCAGTTGTGGCATTTGACAGGTGCACTAGGTAGATGGAATTGCGGAGTCCGCACGTTATACAAGTTGTCACGAATCTTTAGGTACGCATAAATTTGAAAATATTACATTTCTAGCAAAAATGAATATTTATGTGATTTAAAATTGTGAATATATATATATATATATATATATATATATATATATATATATATATATATATATTGGAATAGAAAATCCTAAATTACAAAAAGAGATAGGTATAGAGAACCCTAATACAGTTTTGTAGGGAATTAAAATTAGTTCCATTTAAAATAAGGAAGTTAATTGGCTTTAATGTTGGTCACAAATAATGAAATATCTCGACAACAGGTGCAGGTAGGTATAGGGACTATAACAGTAAGTGACCTTTATTTAGTCCACAGAATCGAAATATGCAATCATACATAGGGTGTTCCATTTAAATTTTCATAACTTGATGCGTAAAATTTTATGGACCACCCTGCATATTCAAAATAATTTTAAAACGTGCTCTAATGAACCTACGAATAAAAAAAGATTTCAAAAATATTTTACCATTTTCTATACAAACCGACAGCTTAGATGCTCTCCTGTATATAATATATATATATATATATATATATATATATATATATATATATATATATATATATATATATATATATATGAAGATTTCAGGAAGGAACAGAGGACATCCCAGAAGTGTTGGATGTTCCACAAACAGTGGCGCATTTCGCCGGTAAGGATGGAAAAACTAAATGGAGGAAACATGTGAATCTTTGGTAGGCCGTACAGATGCGGAGGTTTGCTGTAGTGTGGGGTAAGTCTAGTTCTTTAGTAATCGGTGAACACACCCTTATGTTTTGCCAGCGTCAGGTATATCCGTCTTTCGATTAATGGTGTGGGGTCTTTTGGTATTTGTTTGTACTCACCCCCGTCTAGTAGTTGTTGGATCGTACTGTTGTAAGTGTCAATATCCATTACCACAGTCGCGTTTCCTTTGTCTGCCGGGAATTTTGATCGTTGGGTCATTCTTAAGGGAAATGACCGCTCTCCTTTCTAGGTTAGAGAGGTTAGGTTTAGTTATCTAACCTTACTTCTGTATTCTTCGGCTTCTTCAGGATCTAATTTCATAGCTGTTTCTTCGACTGCGGTTATTAAATCTACTTTCGGAATATACCTCGGTGTTATCGCATAGTTCAAGCATTTGTCCAGAACCTGCATTTCGTTTTCGTTCAACTGTCGTTTAAAGATGTTTATGACAGTGTTTTTTGGATTGATGTTGGTTGGTTCCTTCTTCTCCTTCATTAGCTTTTCGAGTTTCTTCTGCTGAATTTCCTCAAATTAAAGTTAACGAGCTTGGCTCAATGGTGGTTCGGCCGTTAATGTACTATTATGGGAAAGAACCACTAATAAAACCCACTTTATTCATAAATAAGTAATTACATAAGCATTTAATACATCAAATAACACAAAAGGCAATGAAAGGGTTAAATATGTAACAAAACACTATTAAATCAGGTTAAAGTGCGTACAAAATTATAATATTAAGAGAAAAATGAATAAAAAGCAGTTTAGTTACACATAAACACAATAATACCAAACATGAGCCTTTAAAACCAATTATGCCGGTAAATAAGCACATAAAACAATAAAGCAAATTACAGTACATATATAATACTACAACAGTAAAGTTGCACAGGTGATAATAAGGTAAAGGCAAGGACAAAAGAAAATGGACAAAGAATTTACACGTACTCAATTGTTTAGTGACTACTAAAGCACTAAACACATAAGTCAAATTACTATTAAAACATAACATACATAGGTACAGTTACCAGAAATTACACAAAAAGAGAAATTAGTTCGCTGGCAAACAATTCTACTTAACAAAGTGACAAAAAAACTCATTAAAACAAAGCCTTACAAGGGTAAGTTATAAATAGATCATAACATGGTGACCGATATATAAGTTTGCGTGCGTTAGAAAAAATACAGCGCCCTTTTCTCAGGTTATACATTCATCTATACAACAATAGAAACAATAAAAATAAAATTTGAGGTGTTTAATGGTTATCTGGACCCGGGAGTGTTTACCTACCCACTTGGAAATTGCCTTTTACAATTAATAACCAACCTACCTCTACACAAATATAAATATAAACAGCAAACAACAATGCTAATTCACACAAATACAAGAGTGAGGGAGCCCTGTACTGTCTTTTATTTTAGTAGATTTCAGCTTAATGAGCCCGCGTGCGAATAAGGTACCTTTACAAGGCAATGCTCGATTTTTAATAGGTTATGTAGGCTTGTAGAATTATTTACTACCACCCTTAATTTATTTAATTTATGTAAAAATACCTACTTATACTTGAATATATATTCCCTTAATTGGTCACAGACACAAATCATTACATCCGAGGTTTAACTTCAAAAAGGGTGACTTATTTATAGATTATTTGAAAAACACATTAAAACCAACACCCGAAAGAAAAGACAAATTATCGTTGGCTAATTCACAAGAAAATGTACATGCAAGAAATATTTTAAAGACAAGCTGTTTACAATGAAGGTATTTAATTAACCACCCCGATCTGGCTCGATTGAAGCTCTAACTATAATTACCCTTCCCCCGATTTCAAAACTAACTACCTTTACTCCCTGAATCAACCCCCATTTTTCAAAAGTAATAAAAAACAAAAAATTATTATGTTAACAGTTTCATATTAATTATTGAACGACATCTTAATGTGCGCATAAGAATTTCCAATGATTCGTTATGACCCTTCAATAAAGGCAGTTCGAGAAAACATTATCAAATTACGACTTAATATATAAAAAATATATCAAACCCCGTTAACCCTGATATCGCGGTAACAATTGCGATTTGAACCTGTTTATTATAATAATAAACTTTTCGCGGTGCGCTACCTACAGTATTCGCTACTTTCTTCGGAAAATCCAGCAGTCGCACTGTGGAAATCGAGGTCTGTTTCGGATACTATTTTTGCACAAATATAAAGTGATATGTAAAGATTCAAACGGGATATTTTTCATTAGAATTTATTTTTGTACAATAGATGTAGGTATTAGACAAAAAAAACAAAAATGAAAATCTGCAAGAACGGCTTTTATTTAATTTTTTTGACTAACAATACTGTTTATAATGTATACAAAAATTAAAAAATCTGATGTGTGAAACATATGACCTCATAATACAATGTAATTGATAATTTAAACAAGTACAAGTACAATTGAAAGAATTTGATATCTAGTGTACTGTGTATTTTTTGCTACTAATAATTTTGTCCAGTTTTTTCATTAAGTTGTTAAATTGTTTTATTAAAAAAATCGTAAGACTTCGACAGAAACAGTTATATTACGACCAAGACACATTATCTTAAATTTAAGTTATTATTTAAATAATACCTATAAAGCTTGACGTACTAAACAAAAATGATCACGATCGAAAAAGTTGACCAGAGGAAGTAAATAATCATAATCACCCAGTATACATTTATTTAGTTCTTAAATTGAAAACGTGTAAATACGTGGATAAAAGTACAATTGTTGTTACGTGGAGTTGTTGCTGGTGGAGTTTTAGAAGGAGTGTTTTGGAAATCTTTGTAGGAATTGGTGCAAATATTTAGATAAACAATCAAGGTACCTTATTCGCACGCGGGCTCATTAAGCTGAAATAAAAGACAGTACAGGGCTCCCTCACTCTTGCGTTTGTGTGAATTAGCATTGTTGTTTGTTGTTTATATTTATATTTGTGTAGATGTGGGTTGTTGAACGGGTACATGATACCGCTGGTTATTAATTGTAAAAGGCAATTTCCAAGTGGGTACACATTACCGGGTCCAGATAACCATTAAACACCTCAAATTTTATTTTTATTGTTCCTATTGTTGTATAGATGAATGTATAACCTGAGAAAGGGGCGCTGTATTTTTTATAACGCACGCAAACTTATATACCGGTCACCATGTTATGATCTATTTATAACACCCTTGTAAAGC
The DNA here is from genome assembly GCA_036346205.1 of Vesta saturnalis. Lineage (NCBI taxonomy): Eukaryota > Metazoa > Arthropoda > Insecta > Coleoptera > Lampyridae > Vesta > Vesta saturnalis. The sequence goes on along the minus strand of JARFJB010002231.1, from coordinate 18,115,216 downwards.
TTTGTTTTAATGAGTTTTTTTTGTCACTTTGTTAAGTAGAATTATTTGCCAGCGAACTAATTTCTCTTTGTGTGTAATTTCTGGTAACTGTACCTATGTATGTTATGTTTTAATAGGCACTAAACAATTGAGTACGTGTAAATTCTTTGTCCATTTTCTTTGTCCTTGCCTATACCTGTGCAAGTTTACTATTGTAGTATTATATATGTACTGTAATTTGCTTCATTGTTTTATGTGCTTATTTACTTAAATACCGGCATAATTGGTTTTGAAGGCCACATGTTTGGTATTATTGTGTTTATGTGTAACTAAACCGCTTTTTATTTATTTTTCTCGTAATGTTATAATTTGTAGGCACTTTAACCTGATTTAATGGTGTTTTGTTATATATTAACCTTTCATTGTATTCTTGTTATTTGATGTATTAAGTACTTGTGCATACTTATTATGAATAAAGTTTTATTGGTGGTTCTTTAATAGTACATTAACAGCCGAATTGCGCAAAGCTCGTTAACTTTAATTTGAAGAAATTCAGCAGTATAAACTCGAAAAGCTAATGAAGGAGAAGAAAGAACCAACCAAAATCAATCGAAAAAACGCTGTCATAAACATCTCTAAACCACATTTGAACGAAAAAGAAATGTAGGTTCTGGACAAAGGCTTGAACTATGCGATAACACCAAGGTATATTCGAAAGTAGATTTAATAACCGCAGTCGAAGAACAGCTATCAAATTAGATCCTGAAGAAGCCGAAGAATACAGAAGTAGGTTAGATCAGTCCTAGATTCATCTAGGCGAACTAAACCTAACCTCTCTAACCTAGAAAGGAGAGCGGTCATTTCTTAAGAAATGATCCAACGATCAAAATTCTCCCGGCAGACAAAGAAAACGCGACTGTGGTAATGGATATGGACACTTACAACAGTAAGATCCAACAACTACTAGACGGGGGTGAGTACAAATACATACCAAAGACCCAACCATCAATCGAACGACGGATATACCTGAAGCTGGCAAAACATAAGGGGGTGTTCACCGATTACCAGAGAACTAGACTTACCCCACGCTACAGCAAACCTCCGCATCTGTACGGCCTACCAAAGATTCACAAGGAAGGAATTCCTCTGTGGCCATTTGTGAGCTCGAGAAATTCACCCATTAACTCGCTATCTGCTAGGTATCATCACACCCTTATCGGGAAAAACCGAGTCTAAGGTCAAGAATACGCAGCACTTCGTGGAAACCATCAGAAATTTCCAACCAAACCACGAAAAAATACTGGCAAGCTTCGACATTATGAGTCTATTCACAAATGTGCCTACCGATAAGGCACTAACTCTCATAAGAGAGAAGCTGGAAACGTTAGACGAACGCACGCAACTCTCGGTAAACGCAATAATGGAACTTCTGACAATACGCATTAGAACTATATATTTCCAGGCGGAAGACAAATTATACCAACAAGAGTTTGGGATGCGATGGGTTCCTACTATCACCCATAGTGAGCAATATATATATATATATATATATATATATATATATATATATATATATATATATATTTTGGAAACCAAGCGATATCCGAATTCACAGAGAAACCAAAGATGTGGCTTAGATACGAGGACGATACCTTCGTAGTTTGGCAACACGGAAGCATAAGCTAGATGAATTCCTAGATCATCTAAATAGCCGCGCACCCTCCATCTAATTCACAATGGAATTGGAGTCTGAACAAAAACTGCCATTCCTGGATGTACTTGTACACAGGAATGACAACACTTTCACAAGTGCATACAGGAAACCTACCCACACGGGGAGGTACCTACACTACAACTCTAACCACCACAAAAACGTGAAGTTAGGCGTGGCAAAATGCTTGTACGATAGAGCAAAAACAATATGCTCAAAACAAGAGGACCTGAACAGAGAAAAAGAAAATATCGCTAGAACACTAACAGAAAATGGCTACCCCGATCTAACACCTAACCTAAACAGTGAAAGGGTAACCGAAAAAGAAGAACTTCAATATACAGCGATAATACCATATATATAAGGTACCTCAGACAAAATACGAAGGATAGGCAGCTAGATACAAGATACGTACTGCCTTCAAATCGATCAGAACGCTCAGGGGAATACTAACCAAGACCAAACCATACAATGAAGATCAGAATTCCAAGAATTGTGTATACAACCTACATGTCTGGAACGAAACCACCGCATCCAATGGGAAAACATACAGATAGTGGCAAAAGACGAGAACACAACTCGTCGGAAACTCAAAGAAGCCACATACATCGCACTAGCAGAAAATCCAATAAGCCAAGCTAGTGTGAAATGAAACCATATGGATTCAATAATGCGCGAAGAGCTTAAGCGCAATACACCTGCAACCAAAAAAAAATATATATATATATATATATATATATATAATATGAATATGGATATATATATATATATATATATATATATATATATGTATATATATATATATATATATATATATATATATATATACATATATATATATATATATATATACAAGTTCTAAAAAATATATATCGGATTACTCAGTGGCTCAGCGATAAAGGTGTCAGACTAGTAAGTGAAAGGTACTAAGTTCGAGAGTAGTCAAGTGCTTGGGAAAAAATTATATATAACATATAAATTCGACTCAAGTGCGAAAACAGTCCTTCTCAGGACTAAGTCTGAGTACGAAACGTCGCGCTCAAAAAGCATAACCTGTGGAAATAGGCTGATCAACTCCACTAATTAATTTGAGTAGTTTCATTGTTTACATGCCCCTCTTGATGCAACACTTACCTCATCCGGTTTATCTAATTCAAATAGCATAGCGCACCTACCACTAGACGGCCACTTCGTTTAATCAGATTTGAGGTTTGCGAGTAATTAAATATTAGACTTGCAAATAAATTCTAATCTTTTAATTATTGTCAGGAAAGTCCATGTAAGGCAAGCAATTGATTTGAGTAATAGTAACATTATTGTCAGTAAAGTCAAGATAAATCACTTAGCGATTGTTTTGTTCTTGAATTTGCATTCTTACAGATAAGTTCAAATTACACTTTTCAAGATAGGGTACTTGGGGGACGCTACAATCTGTTCATGTTCGCTTATGTATCTATTGTAAGCAGCCCAAAAATTTTTTTTTATTAAGTCGGTAGAACTGGTAATACTATTTTTGTATAGATTGGGTTTTTGTGGTTTATGGGTATCCAAAATGTGGAAAAGATATCTTTTTTACTTTTATTTTCAAAGTGTGAATTTAAATGCAAATTTTAATAAATTTATTTGCATATATTTTTTTATCCATTTCTATTATACAGAGTAGACCAAAAGTTTGGAAACGCCCAATTATCTCGTAAATTGTTAGCCCGAATTGTACAAATTTGGGATTACTATTTTGGGATATGGAGATTCCAGATTTGACATTTGCAATGTTGCCAGATTTGCTGTTTCTCTGATATTGTTAGTCACTTTGGTTTTTTAAATACACAATCCTTTATATACAGTCATTATTGGTATCTCCTCTTCAATACGAGTTCAACCATATGTAACGCTTATGATGTTATGTAGTCTAGAATGCCTTAAGTACATAAACAGAAGTCTGGCAACGCCTAATTGTCTTAATAAATTTTTTAATACAAATTATTTTCAACTACATTAAAACGTAACAATTGAAGGATTACAACATTTTTAACATAATGATTACTTAATCAAGTGTTCAACATGTGCTCTAAAAATTAATCGAGATCCATCGATAATTCGTTGCCTTAGCTCTACAAGACTTGCTGGTTTAGTTTTGTAAACTGAATTTTTCAAGTATCCCCAATAAGAATAATCTTTAGGATTGAAATCAGGGGAACGTAGCCATTCAATACTAACTCGTCCACCAATCGATCGTCAGGGAAATATCTCATCGAAATAACGCGGAACATTTACACCAAAATGAGCTGGAGCTCCATCTTGTTGAAACCATATCTGATTAAAATTGGCTCCAAACAAGTTTCTCAGTGTAGGTACAATTTCACGCATCCGGAGTGGAATTACGTCACTCTTAAATTATATCGATTTACACTCCCACACAGTGTAAAGGTTGCTTCGTCGGAAAAACATATGTTGTTAACGAAATTTCCGCCATTTTCAATTTTATCCATCATTACCTCAGTAAACTCTAATCTACAGTTGAAGTCATCTTCACTTAATTCTTGCAATAAATGAATTTTGTATGGTTGAAATTTATTCTTATGTAATACACGTAAGATGAAGAATGACCTACATCATGTAATTGTGCCACCTTGCGTGAGGATGTATGTGGATCTTCAACGAAGCTCTGCATTATATCTAAAGCTTTGTTGCCAATTATAAAGCGCGTTACAGTTTTTTGTACCGTCGCCTTATGGATAGGAGGACGGTTTGGGAAAGTATCGTTGAACAAGTTGGCTACTTCACTATAAGATCTTTTTCTGTCGCTGTAACCTCTCATCTTTAGAATACTAATTCGTTCTTGTTCATTAAACGATTTTAGAAAAACAATTTACTTTGCAGAACTTTTCAAACCATATCAAACTACTGTCAGGTTTATTTAGTAGTGTAAACGGTGAACAAATGTCAAAATTACAGCATTCTATATTTTAGCCTTTAAATTTCTTCAAATCTACATGTTTTGCAGTATTTTATGTATTTACGACCTTCTAGGCTACATAAAAACATAAGTGTTACATATGGTTGAACTCGTGTTGAAGAGGATGTATATAAAAAACCAAAGTGACTAATAATATCAGACAAACGGCAAATTTGGCAATATTGCAAATGTCAAATTTGGAATCTCCGTATCCCAAAATAGAATTATTCCAGACTTTGTACAATTCGACCTAGCAATTAACGAGATAATTGCGTGTTTTCAGATTTTTGGTACACTCCGTATATTCAAAATATCTACAAGTTCCCAAACGACTTATTTCGAAAATATCCGTTTTTTTTTAAGTTTTTAGGAATTGCGGACTGCGAGTCCGACGTTACATCTCGTGTAACATTGCGTCACGTTATTATTGAATGCTTAAACTTTTAAGATACATACAATTATGACAATAAATACATAGATGTTAAATGTATACCTACTTGACTTATCGTTGGATCCATTATAACTATCGCACTTGCATGTGAAACGTAATTTACAGTATGTTTTCTTGTGATCAAGGAGTTCTTGTAGTTCCGTAAACATTTCTCTGCAGTTGCCACAAATTAATATGTCGGGATTGCCTGTAAACAACAAAAAACGTAAAATAGTATCAAGAAGGTTAATACAAATCTAACTAAAATTTAAAGTGTGTATTTTAAAAGGTTATCAATGTGGAATAGCGATATGCGCTGTAGAATCGTATAAAATAACATAATCCGATCCGATTATACGCTTGGTGCACAGGCATTACTGCAACTTAAAAAAGTCCACCTCTAAAGCTTTTACAATACTACAACAGCCTTTTAGTATTATGCTAACTGCAGCAGTTTTAATAAACAGTAGGGAAATTAAAGTTACAAAAACGCTTTGTGTTTGTGTAAGATAAAAAAAGATCGAAACTTATTTTTAGCATGTCATAGTTAATGTAAAAACCAAGCAATATAAGCCGGCTGCATAATGACCCCCATTCGTTTATAACGCCACATTAGAGAGGTTGATTTTAAATATTAATGCAATTGAGATTAATATAAAGAGCTTATTATGGTTGGTTGCAAATTAATTACGTCCCAAAGCACAAGAACACGCACTTTGACACTAATATTAATGATGTTTAAATATAAAATATATCTGGTTTTTAAGATCTATAATTTGTGGAAATGTGCATCAACTATAAATTAGTTAAAGTATCACTATTAATATCGCGACCAACATAACTATTCCATTTATTATGTTTTAAATTACAATATTAGCTTATATATTGCACCGTTTAAAGTATCTGTATGAACAATTATTAAATGAATTAACATATTAAATTAGCATATTAAATTATTTAGACCGCTTCCGCGTTCAAATTGCACCAATTACGTCTCGGAAAATTTCAAACATCGACCAATCACGTTCTGATTATAGTGAGAAAGTTACCGGGAAAAATATTGACAATGGAGTGTGGCTGGTTTTTCTACTTTGAAATGTAGCTAATATAGAGATTAAATCTCATATTAGCATATATGTTTAATACTTTATACACCATTACAGTTTTTTAAAGATATCTTTGTTATTATCAAAGATAGAAGATTGCAGTTTTTACATTCACGTACTACTTGGTTGACCTAGATTTCATGGCAAAATCGAAAATGTAGTATCTTCTTTTGCTTGCGACTTAAGGCCAAACGTCGATACTTCTACACTTTTGTCAAGGTCTTATACCTCGCTTAATACTATAATACTGATACATTTTGTTACATTCGTTACTTTTGCTGTATTATTAAGTAAATTTTTGCGATCTATTAGAATGAATTAATTGCTCGTGTTTCTTTAAATTTTCTATTTCTCTAAAAATAATAACATTTCTCTAAGTTTATCTGTGTAGTTTCTTGAATATATTACGCTTCACAATTAAAAAGCATTTCTGTTGGTTAGGTAAACATTTTGATGGTCACTTATATGTTATATTTCAACTTCATGTGTTGGGTGTCACTGGTATATATCCGTTTGACATTCGCATATTTTAACTTTTAATTTCACTTACTTCCGGTCTGTGCTTGTCGAAAGAAAAGCCATTTTGTGTTTCCTAAAAGAAAAATGTAAATTTCTGGACTTTATTTAGCCCATCGATGATTATCGGTTTAAAACGTTTTTCTAAATTTTGTGCCAAATCACTATAATTAGTGGGTACAATCGATTTATATCGGATATGTAGGAAATACTGGAAACAAGTGAGCTTTTGTCACGCTGGGTTTTTTGTTCTTCTACCACGTTTTACTTTCAGGCAATCGATCTGTTTCGATTCAAGAACTAAATCCATTAAGGAAATCATTAAACCAACTAGCTAAAGGGGTTAAACTTAACCTCCCAAATTTCTCTAACCACGAAGTTGTGTTTATACTTTTGATTTGCTGGTAAGAATGTAACAACCTACTTAAACGGTTGCTAGCTTTATTTTTATTTTAGGGGAACTCATACTCGAAATTAACTGAATCCATTTCTCAACGTTACTAAATAATACTTTTCTGATTCTTTACCTCATTGAAGGTAAGATTGCTATTCATGCTTTCATTTAGCTGTACATATTTCATTTTAGAGGTAATTTTCGTATGCTATGCAATATACCTTTGGTACGCCACATAATATATTGTTCGTACACTTCTAAATATACTGGTATGCTGTGTAAATATATGTACATTTGTATATAATTCGTATACTGTTTCGCTGATGAAGTGTGTGACTTATTAGCTAATTAGCAAGAAATTTGACTTCCACACCTGTGAAATATTTGAAATTGTAGCTTTCCGACAGGCTGGGATAAAAGATAAGTTATAAATCACTCCTATTCAGTGTCTTTTGGATACCTTAATACTTTGGTTAATCTGTGACCAATCCTATAAGTTGTATAGATTTATGTACATGTTTGTGATAAAACTTTAAGTGTTATTGCACAAATTTTGCGCTTTTACAGTAAATTGCTTTGGGTAAAATGTTTGAGTATAAAAATAGCATATCTATTGTAAACTATGTAATTAAACACTTTTTGTAAGAAACTGTGTAACTGGATGCATTCAGCTCAACAGATTCGAGTTAAAGGTTTATATAACCACCTGATCATTTCTATTATTTTGTTTACTGCAAGTTATTCATAACATTGTATTATTACTATAATATATTATTTATATGTGCGTTTACAACTTGGGGAATGCTTAAATTACCTGTTTACTGTAGTTTATTAAAGACTATAAATCTTATGTTTTAGCAGACTTAACTTTGCAATTCTGTATATTACTTTGCCATTTTTGGATTAATTTCATTTTCTAAATTCTAGTATTAGATTCTTTGGGTGGCTTGCTATATTGTGTATTTAAGAGCACAAATATTTTATGTATTCTCTGTGGTTAACAATTTGTGTAACACGAGTGAATTACTTATTTATTTAGGGAATTATCTCTCTTTTACTTTTTTTTTGGGAAATATAAATTATATATCTATTATATGTGTACATACAAATGCAAACTATATACTGCCATTATTAGAAATTAATATACCGCTTTTGTTTTGGGGACTTTCTACTTTACAATTATTTTTTTCCTAGTGCTCAGATCCTTGAACATTTTCGTTACTTAGCTAGAAAAGTGGAAAATTAACCAATTATCTAGGGCTGGCTGTTTTATCCTTCTAGCTGGCGCCCATCTCTACTGTGACCGAGCTACCGGCAAGTCCTATATATAAAGGTATCTCCTCTGTTGTAATTTAGCACAAGTTGAAGTTTAGTAACAATTTCGTCAATGTATATATTGCGAAGTGCCGAATTCAGTGGCGTGTTTAGAATTTTTCTTAAGTAACAATATAAACTTGCATTTTTTTGAATGGGAATCATAGTTGGCTTGCAACCATCAGCTGCAGCTCTTTCTTAGCTTTTCAAAAATATTAACATTTAGATATTTATTTATAAAACTAACAAGGATTCTCTGAGAAAAAGGCAAGATAAACAGCGTAAAATCACGAAAGAACACACAAGAAACGGAACAATTTCAAAATAATCAGACAACAAGAACAATAACAAAGCACCAAAATAAAATAAAAAAGTATACTTTGAATATATTCCACATAAAATGCTCAAACTGATTGTCATTTTCTCTCAAACACAATTCACACCTTCTTGCAATAGCTGGAATTGAATTTAATAAACAAAATGGTTGCACCTTACGAAATGCCTCTTCTACAGCATGCTAGAGTTCTTGAATGGTGTTATGATGGTTTTGATAAATTATGTTTTTCAAGAAACCCCACAGAAAGAAATCCAGTATTGATAGATCAGGAGATAGTGGCTTCCATAACACCAAACCGAATATTGCAGTCTAACGAATTTTTAAACGGTTTTCTAAGTAATTCCTCACCGCCACCGTCTTGTTGAAAAATAATATTACGTCTGACAACAATCCTGCTAGTTCAGTATTTCTATATAACGCTCAGCATTAAGATTTCATTCGAAAATATGGAATACTATTCTATCCCCAAGTATGAAGCAGGATACATTAAACCCAAATCAACCTTGCGTATGACGAGCAAACGTTGAATGAACGTTTTCATTTGACCAATGGCGAGTATTGTAACTGTTGAATATTTCTGCGCTACTTATGTAGGTTTAATCAAACCATATAACATTTTTACCAAAATTTCATAGTTTTTGGCATTTTTGTAAAAACCATTGACAAAAATTAATTCGCATCTCAGAATCGCCATGATTTAGTCGATGTGTAATTCCAATTTGATAATACTTATAGCGTTTCAATATTTTGGATACTCTTGTTTTTGAAACTCCAATTTCTGCCTCAACTTCGCTACAGGAAACCATTGGATTTGCTTCAACAATCGCCAAAACGTTGATTTCTTGGTTTTCTCGATTTTCTATTTCATTTATTTTACCCTTAGGTTTACCCAAGGACCCGAAATTAATGAGATTTCTTTGCAATTAAAAATATTACTTTATTTGGCTGACGCCGTTCAGAATACCTACAACAAGCAATATTTTAAATACTTTTGAACTTATTCGTTCATAACAATAACTTATAATAATTTAACATTATTCAAGTTGCTTTGGTATGTGTGAATCCTTGCGATATTGCAGGCTCACATTCCATTAATACAAGTAATTTGACCGTAATCTCATTATACAGCGTGATCCAGATTAATTGAAGGGTTTGTAGCTCCGCTATGGTCACATTGTTATCAAAAATGTATTCTAACACTGGAAAGTGTAAGCTGTTTATCAAAACTTTCATCCGCTGGGGTCATGAGCGTGCATAAATATGTGTGTATAAACTGTCATAATTTGCTTCCTTCTGTTCTTGTCGTTTTATTTGTCTTTTCATTGTTACTGTAATTCACGCAAAATCTGTCCTTTTCAAGACAAAAACTGCACATATTTGATTGCTTTATTTGGTAAGTAAATAAATACAGAGTTCTGTTTAGAAGAAAAATAAAACGCGAATAATTTTTAGGTTATAATTGTTAGTGTCATGCTTTCGGATAAACACAATGAGTTTATCTTGGAGGCTTACTTTCGGCCTGGGTCGCGAGATGAAGGTGATGTCTGGGAATATTTGCAAGTTTCTTGCTTCGAGGAATTCCAACAACGGTTCGCCAACATTGACGTTACCTACAAAACATTCACACAGTATGTTCGTAGAATATTTCAAGGTTTTCGTGACACCGGCTCCGTATCCAAAGATAAATCTCCTGGCAGAATACCTGTACTTGACGAAGAAGGCTTAGAAAATATTCGGGGGCGATTGGAAGCGTCCCAATAAATCTTTAAGACGATTGTCGGCTCAAAGTGGTAATTGAGTAAAATTTGTTTTTATTACTAAATGTTGATTATTTATTAATTGTAATTGTAGGGGTTTCGTATGGGATATTTCAGAGGACTTATAAAAAACTGAACGTACTATACCTGGTTTAAGAAAAATTTCAATAACAACCATGTTTTGAATATAACATTTTTCAGTGACGAGGCATGGTTTCATCTAAGCGGCTATATACATTCCCAAAATTATAGAACCTGGTCAACTGAAAATGCCCATGTATTTATTGAAACTCCCTTATATCCAGTTAAAACTGGAATTTGGATTGCAATGTCGAAAAGGCGAATAATTTTTTTAATGAAAGTATAAATGCCGAAAACTATCAATAATTAATTCTAAGACCTTTTATTGAAAAACTGCACGACGACGAGCTTCAAAATGGGTATTTCCAGCAAGATTCCGCAACAGCCCACGCGGCCCGTATAACGTTGGAATATTTATCAAAATTTTTCGGTGATAGAATAATAACCAAAATCGATGGGCACCACGATCCCCCTGCTTGACTGCGCTCGACTGCTTTCTCTTTGATCATCTTAAAACTGTTATGTATGCAAACCGTTTGCATGCGGTTGATGAGTTACAGAATGCCATAGTGAACGCCGTTAATGCATTAATCCCACAATAGTTAACAGCCGTCTTCGATAATATTAAACGTAGAGCACCTATTATAAGCTTTCGGAGACTATAATCTGTCTCCGTCATAAGTCAAATTAAAACTAAGTTGAAATAAAACATTCCATTTACTTATAGGCATTTTTAATAATAACATTAAGATGGAGGTAGTGCAACAATCAAGAAATACAGACTATTTATGTCATTTAAAATGTTGGTGTATTTTTTGTTAATATATCATAAACTTTTGAATTTCCCGCCCAATCATTAATACTCGTATGTGCACCACTGGAAATAGTTGGGATCACCAAATGAGAAAAGTGAAGAATAACTTTTTTGAAGTAAGCGGGCCATAAAGACAAAATTTACATCTATTGGGGCTTGTATCTTGATGGCTCAGTTGGTTACAGCGCTACTCCAGCAAAGTAGATGTCGTAGGTTCAAATCCTACTCGAGGTAAACTTTTTATTTATGTATGAAAATGTAAACTTTCACCATTAACACTCATAATAAAATACTTATCTTTTTTGGGGTTTTTTAATGGCGTACTTTAAATTATACAATCTAAACGTTTCGATAACACTTACAGTTATCTTCGTCAGTAGTAATGTTTGTTAAAAATTGTTAAAGATGTAGTAAACAATTTTGTCAAATTTGAAAAATTAAAACATAAACATAAGCCTGCTATTAATATAACAGTTTGGGACACATAAAGCCAACTGTAAATTTTTTTTTTAGTAAAGAATAACTAGGTCATAAAAATTAAATATTATCAAACTGCCTCAAAGATGACAAATCCAAATACATTTAATAAACGTCAAATATGAATAATAGATGTACACGCTGTGTCTTTTTTACATAATTTCAAGGCATATCTGATTTATTTTAAAATGAAGGTTTTTATCTTGCCGATTTCTACGGTTTAGGAAAACTAAAATTATAAATAATAGTGTGTACAGATGCAGTATTTTTTTCTCTACAAAAAACTCTAATAATTGAATATAAAGAAATTACCTTTGAAATCGCTTTGCTGCGTCGAGTTAGGCATCACCACTCGGGACGAAGATTTGAAAATATAGAAGATTTAAAACCTGTGTGAAAATATCGCATTTTCAGTTAGCCAACCTTAGACGGCAATTTTACGACAGATTGGGTTATTTCTTTGTAGTAAATGGTGCTCCATTTGAACATTTGTTGATTTTTCTGAATTTACATTATATTTGTATCTAAGTTTTGTTATCGTGTCATATGTATTAAATTCTCTTTCAATTCAATTCCTTCGTTTTTTCTGGTTCCGGAAAATAGAACGATAGTATCTGCCGACGCAGACTTTTATTCTCTTAACACCCATTATTAGCTTAACCATCTTACCATTTCTAGTTTTTCTTGCGTCGGAAAGGTTTAGCCGTCAAGCAACAAAGACAAACTGTGCAGATGCGCATGTTGTTTGTGTAAATGATTTCAAAGCAACACCGATTTTTAATAAAACGTAATTTTTTATTTTGTCGATTTTTACGGTTTAGAAAAACGGAAAATTATAATTAATAGTATATTAAAGTATAAGTGGATAAAACAACACGCGCGATTTTTCGAGCACGGCGGCGCAGCGTGCGCGTGCGTGTGTGCGTGTGTGCGTGTGGGGTGTGCGCGTGTGCGTGTGCGTGTGCGTGTGCGTGTGCGCGTGCGCGTGTGCGTGTGCGTGTGGTCGTGCGTGTGCGTGTGCGTGAGCGTGAGCTTGTGAGTGTGGATGCGTGTGCGTGTGCGTGAGCGTGTGCGTGTGCGTGGGCGTGGGCGTGTGCGTGTGCGTGTACGTCTGCGTGTGTGCATGTGCGTGTACGTGTGCGTGTACGTGTCGTGTGCGTGTGCGTGTGCGTGTGCGTGTGCATGTGCGTGTGCGGAGCGTGCGCGGCGCGTACGTGCGCGAGTGCGCGTGTGTGTGCATGCGCGCGCGTATGTGCTACATGCGTGCCGCGTGTTGTGTGTGCATGCGCGTGTGTGTGCGTGCGTGCGTACGTGCGTGTCGTATGTGCGCGTACGCGTGCGCGCGTGAGTGCGTACACACAATTGGTCTCAGCATTGTGAATTTATTTTTAATGTTTGTCTGGATTGTGATATAATAATACAGGGATGGATTATTTTAAAAATGAAAGTTCCCATATTTTAAATGTCAAATCCTAAAGTACTGAATATACACTAAAAGCAAAATGGTTCAAAAAGGAATTTGTACTTCAACAACTTGTTTCCAAGCATTAAAGTGTTTATGAGGTGCGAATTCAACAAACGATTTAAGGAAGTAAAGGCGACGTTAAAAATTTTTTGTGTTTAGGTGTGCCTTGAAAGTTAAAAGTACTGATGCTTGAAGGCATATCGCGAAAACGTCCGCTACTATCTGAAAGAAAGGTAATAACACCGTTTTTTCTATGCGACTGAGCCTTCAGCTTAAATAAAATGTACCATACTTTCCAAATAGGGCGGCGCTCAATCTATTTTAAATAATGAACAAGATTTTAGCTAAAATTTTATACCCTGTGGCATATCGTCTTGGGAAAGACGTACTTGCAAGGTATATTAAAGTGAGATAGAATGTTGACAAAAAATAAATTTTAAAGGCACTAATGTTTTAAACACAATATAATTTCTTCTGTATAATTATTTATTTCTCTACACGTTTCAATACATGTTTTATCATTATCAAGTAAAAATATATAAGTGAAATAACAAACAAGCAGTTATGGTAACAAATCATTAAGATAAGACAAAAACTTGATCTAAATTATAATTCTGTATTTATAATATCTATATGAGGTTAACCTGTTCGTTAATTAAAGGTTCAAAACTACATATTTAATTGGATTTTAACTTTTTATCTTAATCCAAATAGGAGTTATAGTCCATTTTACAAACGTCAACCAAGTGTCAAGATTAAGGAAATTATCTCGAAAACCGTAATTGATGGGCGTGGTATAGTTTGAATGAAAAAGATTCAAAATAACGAATTAGATGGAGACTTCCGGTATAACCGGAAGCGCTAGAAGTCTGAAAATATTTTAGTTGAAGAGAACGTAATTAATTATACTCGATACTAAATTTTCACGTTATTATTTTCCCCAAACTTCTAAAACTCTGTGCCCTTTTTTATATATATATAATATATATATATATATATATATATATATATATATATATATATATATATATATATATATATTGTAAGTCAATTTTTTATTGAAGTTTGTTTGGTTTAATGGTAAAGACATTGCTCTATGTACTAATGATCTATATGCAGCTAAGTTGTGTATTTTATGGTGGCAGAGATCGTTAATTTGTTAATGTTAATTAAAAACTCACCAATTAAAACACGCTAAAATATCACCAACATAACGAAACAAAAATACTATTTTGTCAGAAACATTTAATCCAAAAATTTGATCTTCTAAATAATAGCAATGTTCTTAAATGTTTATTTAATGCCAAAGATTCAACTAACGATAATTTGAAGTCGGGTGTTTATAAATTGAGCTGCACATTCTGTACTTCTATTTATATTGGACAAACACTTAGGAACTCTATGCTAGGTACTAAGAACACGTTGTATCTTAAAGATATAAACACACAGACAAATAAAATTATGCCAAACATTTAATAGTAAGTAATCACCTTCACAAAATAACATTAACTTTTTACGTTTTTATGATAAAAAAGACAAATTAGATTTTTTGGAAGCATTCTAAATGTATAAACATAAACAAGTATTTAAATATAGAATTATAATTTACATCAAGTTTACTGTTTTACCTTAATGATTTGTTACCATAACAACTAGGTTATTTTAGTTATATATTTTCTCTTGATAATGAAACATGTTGTATTGAAACGCGTAGAGAAATAATCTTATAAAATAAATTGAGTAATTACACTGTATTTAAAACATTAGTGCTGTTAAGTATGGAATTCCACGAAGTAAGGTTAAAAGAATATAAATTTAATAAAATTTTAATATGCGTTGCATAAATTGGTTTTAGTTTTAAAAATTACATCACCTATATTGCATTTTAGATACATTGAATTTAAATTTGCAATTTTCTAAGGTATTAATTTTCAGATGCACAAAAGTACATAATAGTTGGTATAAATTTATTCAGTTGAATATAACTTACATCACAAGTATGAATAAATTATAATTGTAAAAAAAAATCAAAATATGATTAAATTTTCTGTGAACTATTATCAAACCTTTTTATGACAATGAATGTTATAGTTTGCACCAGCTTTGGAAAATAAAATTTGTTACAGGTATGACAAACACAAAGTAAATTTTTATTCATTTCGACAAACAACTGTACTTGGGTAATTTCTCACACAGATGTATTTCAGTTTTGGTAATACATCGAGAGAATGGCAGGTTAAACTCAAACATCAATAACATTTTTTATTATTGTCTTGGTTTTTTTTATGAGGGCATATAAAACGTTATACGGAATTCGTTTAGTTTCGATGGTTGATGAGTTGACTTGTTCTAATAATGCTTGAATCTTTCCATTTTATGCTGGCGTTAAATTACGTATATCATACACTATAAACAATTAACTTAATTCTAATCTATACACAGTGAGCTTTTTCTTCATTATTTGTATGGGGATCTCGAATTTGCTTAAATTGGGAGAGATTGGCTTCTTTAGAAGATTAATCCAGATACGCTTTAGTTAATTTTTAGAAAATGCATGGAATACTAGATATATGTAAAAAAATCAAATTCTCCAAAATAGTTTCAGTCCTTTAATTCGTTTGTTTCTAAAGATAGATAAAATTGTTTAAATACAATTTGTAGATAAGTTTATGCCGATTAACGTCACCGTACTAGTTTTTTAATTTTGATTAGCTATTTGAAGTAATGAAGCAAAGTTGAATTTTATTAAGTGAAAACCATAGTTGGCTGTGACAGATTTTAATAGTGCACTTTTTTCTGATTGTAAGGATGTAAGGGTTGTATCACATAATATCACAAAATAAAAGCACAGTACACGTTTTTCTATTAAAGGTTTAACCAAAATCATATCTTGTCATGGAAAACGAAAGTAAAGCAACTGTGTTTGACAGTTCGTTCGTTAGTGTAATTCTTACTAGGTTTGTCAGTGCGGAGTTGCTATAGAAAATCTATTATGGTGTAGGCAAATTTCGAGAAGCTTGGTATGATCGAATGTTACATCAAAAAACGTTTACTAGCGACCGAACGCTCTTTTTTTTGTATTTCGCCCTCAACCATTTTTAGACCCCTTCAAGAATTTATACAACAATTTCTGAGTTTTTTGAAGCCCTGAAATAGGGGTAATATTGATGAAAATGTGCAGATAAATGTTGTAACTGTTGTTAATCGAATTGCATCTACATCAACACTGCAAATTGGTTAAATCTCACCGGTGTGAGAACTTTGAAAAATACCATTATTCAGTTGAACAAATATTACACCCTGGTGTTGATGAAAGAAGATTAAATTTTTATAATTGGTTTATAAATATGTGCCAAGAAAATAACCTTCCAATGCAGATCTCATGGACCGATGAAACATTTTACAAACTGTGGAATGTTCAATCGCCATAATAGACACCTGTGTGCCCAAGCAAATCTTCACCGTTTATATGGAAGACGACCTCAGATTAAGTTAGGCTTCAATATATGGTGCGGTGTTATTGGTTCGCATCTAGTTAGACCATTTATATTTAATGGGACTTTAACTGAAAAACGATATATGCAATTTATTAGGGAAGATTTTAACAACATTCTAGACGGATTAAATTTACAAAACCGTGCAAACATGTGGTATCAACACGATAGTGCCCCACCACACTATCTGGCGCAAGTTGAAAGATATTTAGATACAAGTTTTTCGTTGGTAGGCAGAAATGGCCCTGTTTTATGGGCTGTTTTTGTGTATCTGGTCCATGTGTGTTTGGGTGTTGTGTGTGTGTGTGTGTGTGTTTGGTGTGTCCGTGTGTTTGTGTCCGTGTGTGTCCGTGGTGCCGTGTGTGTGTGTGTGTTTGTTGTGTTGTGTGTGTGTGTGTGTGTGTGTTGTGTTGTGTGTGTTTTGGGTGTGTGTGTGTGTGTGTGTGTGTGTGTTGTGTTTGGGTGTTTGTGTGTGTGTGTTTCTGTGTTGTGTGTGTTCGTGTGCGGTTGGTTGTGTGTGTGTCTTTTGTTTGTGTTGTGTTTGTGTATATGTGTGTGTGTGTGTCCGGTGTCGGTTGTGTGTGTTGGTTGTGTTTATGGGTTGTGTATGTGTGTTGGTGTTGGTTGTGATTGTGTTGTGTGTGTGTGGTTTGTGTGTCTGTGGTGTGTGTGTGTTGTTTGTGTTGTGTCTGTGTCTGTGTTGTGTCTGTGTCTGTGTCTGTGTGTGTCTTGTCTGTGTCTGTGTTTGTTGTGTCTGTGTTTGTGTCTGTGTCTGTGTCTGTGTCTGTGTCTGTGTCTGTGTCGTGTTGTGTCTGTGTCTGTGTCTGTGTCTGTGTCTGTGTCTTGTCTGTGTCTGTGTTGTGTCTGCGTCTGCGTTGTGTCTGTGTCTGTGTCTGTGTTGTGTCTTGTCTGTGTCTTGTTGTGTCTGTGTCGTGTCTGTGTCTTGTGTCTTTGTCTGTGTTGTGTTTTGTGTTGTGTTGTGTCTGTGTTGTGTTGTGTTGTTGTTTTGTGTTGTGGTTGTTGTGTTTGGTCTTTGGTGGGTTTTGTGTTGGTTGGTTGTGTTTTTTGTGTGTGTGTGTGTGTGTGTTGTTGTGTGTGTTGTGTGTTGTGTGTTGTGTGTTTGTGTTGTTGTGTGTTGTGTGTTGTGTGTTGTGTGTTGTGTGTTGTGTGTTGTGTGTTGTGTGTTGTGTGTTGTGTGTGTGTGTTGTGTGTTGTGTGTTGTGTGTTGTGTGTTGTGTGTTGTGTGTTGTGTTTTGTTGTGTGTTGTTGTGTGTTTGTGTGTTGTGTGTTGTGTGTTGTGTGTTGTGTGTTGTGTGTTGTGTTGTGTGTGTTGTGTGTGTTGTGTGTGTGTTGTGTGTGTGTTGTGTTGTGTGTTGTGTGTTGTGTGTTGTGTGTGTGTGTGTGTGTGTGTGTGTGTGTGTGTGTTGTGTGTTGTGTTGTTTGTGTGTGTGTTGTGTGTTGTGTTGTGTGTTGTGGTGTGTGTTTTTGTGTTGTGTGTTGTGTGTGTGTGTTGTGTGTTTGTGTGTTGTGTGTTGTGTGTTGTGTGTTTGTGTTTGTGTGTTGTGTGTGTGTTGTGTGTTGTGTGTGTTGTGTGTTGTGTGTTGTGTGTTGTGTTGTGTTGGTTTTGTTGTTTTGTTGTGTGTTGTGTTGTGTGTTGTGTGTGTGTGTTGTGGTGTTGTGTGGTTGTGTGTTGTGTGTTGTTGTGTGTTGTGTGTTGTGTGTTGTGTTGTGTGTTGTGTGTTGTGTGTTGTGTGTTGTGTGTTGTGTGTTGTGTGTTGTGTGTTGTGTTGTGTGTGTTGTGTGTGTGTGTGTGTGTTGTGTGTGTGTGTTTGTGTTGTGTGTTGTGTGTTGTGTGTTGTGTGTGTTGTGTTGTGTGTTTGTGTGTTGTGTGTTGTGTGTTTGTGTGTTGTGTGTGTGTGTGTTGTGTGTTGGTATGTTGTGTGTTTGTGTTGTGTTGTGTGTTGTGTGTTGTGTGTTGTGTGTTGTGTGTTGTGTGTTGTGTGTTGTGTGTTGTGTGTTGTGTGTTGTGGGTGTTGTGTGTTGTGTGTTGTGTGTTGTGTGTGTGTGTGTGTGTTTGTGTTGTGTGTTGTGTGTTGTGTGTGTTTGTTGTGTGTTGTGTGTTGTGTGTTTTTGTGTTGTGTTTTGTTGTGTTGTGTGTTGTGTGTTGTGTGTGTGTTGTTGTGTTGTGTGTTGTGTGTTGTGTGTTGTGTTTGTTGGTTTGTGTGTTGTGTGTTGTGTGTTGTGTGTTGTGTGTTGTGTGTTTTTGTTGTGTGTTGTGTGTTGTGTGTTGTGTGTTGTGTGTGTGTGTTTTGTGTGGTGTTGTGTGTTGTTGTTGTGTGTTTGTGTGTTGTGTGTTGTGTGTTGGGTGTGTGTGTGTTGTGTTGTGTGTTGTGTGTTGTGTGTGTTGTGTTGTGTTTGGTGTGTTGTGTGTTGTGTGTTGTGTGTTTTGTGTGTTGTTGTTGTGTGTTGTGTGTTGTGTGGTGTGTTGTGTGTTGTGTGTTGTGTGTGTGTGTTGTGTGTTGTGTGTGTTGAGTGTGTGTTGTGTGTTGTGTGTTGTGTGTTTGTGTTGTGTGTTGTGTGTTGTGTGTTGTGTGTTGTGTGTTGTGTGTTGTGTTGTTTGTTGTGTTGTGTGTTGTGTGTTGTGTGTTGTGTGTTGTGTGTTGTGTGTTGTGTGTTTTGTGTGTTGTGTGTGTTGTGTGTTGTGTGTTGTGTGTTGTGTGTTGTGTGTGTTGTGTGTTGTGTGTGTTGTGTGTTGTGTGTTGTGGTTGTGTGTTGTGTGTGTTTTGTGTGTTGTGTGTTTTGTGTTGTGTGTTGTGCGTTGTGTGTGTGTGTTGTGTTGTGTGTTGTGTGTTGTGTGTTGTGTGTGTGTTGTGTGTTTGTGTGTTGTGTGTGTGTGTGTTGTGTTGTGTGTTGTGTGTTGTGTGTTGTGTGTTGTGTGTTGTGTGTGTGTGTTGTGTGTGTGTGTTGTGTGTGTGTGTGTTTTGTGTGTTGTTGTTGTGTGTTGTGTTGTGTGTTGTGTGTTGTGTGTGTGTGTTGTGTGTTGTGTGTTGTGTGTTGTGTGTTGTGTGTTGTGTGTTGTGTTTGTGGTTGTGTGTTGTGTGTTGTGTGTTGTGTGTTGTGTGTTGTGTGTTGTGTGTTGTGTGTTGTGTGTTGTGTTTTGTGTGTTGTGTGTTGTGTGTTGTGTGTTGTGTGTTGTGTGTTTGTGTGTGTTGTGTGTTGTGTGTGTTGTGTGTGTGTGTTGTGTGTGTTGTGTGTTGTGTGTTGTGTGTGTGTTGTGTGTTGTTGTGTGTGTTGTGTGTTGTGTGTTGTGTGTTGTGGTGTTGTGTGTTGTGTGTTGTTGTGTTGTGTGTTGTGGTGTTGTGTGTGTGTGTTGTGTGTTGTGTGTGTTGTTTGTTGTGTGTTGTGTGTTGTGTGTTGTGTGTTGTTGTGTGTTGTGTGTTGTTGGTTCTTAGTTGTGGTTTGTGTGTGGTGTGTTGTGTGTTGTGTGTGTTGTGTGTTTGTGTGTTGTGTGTTGTGTGTTTTGTGTTGTGTGTTGTGTTTGTGTGTTGTGTGTTGTTGTGTGTTGTTGTGTGTTGTGTGTTGTGTGTTGTGTGTTGTGTGTTTGTGTGTTGTGTGTTGTGTGTTGTGTGTTGTGTTGTGTGTTGTGTGTTGTGTGTTGTGTGTGTTGTGTGTTGTGTGTTGTGTGTTGTGTGTTGTTTGTTTGTGTGTTGTGTGTTTGTGTTGTGTGTTGTGTGTGTGTGTTGTGTGTGGTGTGTGTTGTGTTTTGTGTGTTTGTGTGTTGTGTGTTGTGTGTTGTGTGTTGTGTGTTTGTGTGTTTGTGTGGTTTTTGTGTTTTGTGTTGTGTGTTTTGTGTGTTGTGTGTTGTGGTTGTGTGTTGTGTGTTGTGTGTTGTGTGTTGTGTGTTGTGTGTTGTGTGTTGTGTGTTGTGTGTTTGTGTTGTGTGTTGTGTGTTTGTGTGTTGTGTGTTGTGTGTTGTGTGTTGGTGTTGTGTTTTGTGTGTTGTGTGTTGTGTGTTGTGTGTTGTGTTGTGTGTTGTGTGTTGTGTGTTGTGTGTTGTGTGTGTTGTGTGTTGTGTTGTGTGTTGTGTGTTGTGTGTTGTGTGTTGTGTGTTTGTGTGTTGTGTGTGTGTGTGTTGTGTGTGTGTGTTGTGTGTTGTGTGTTGTGTTTGTGTTGTGTGTTGTGTGTTGTGTGTTGTGTTTTGTGTTTTTTGTTTTGTGTTGTGTGTTTGTGTGTTGTGTGTTTGTGTGTTGTGTGTTTGTGGTGTTTGTTGTTGTTGTGTGTTGTGTGTTGTGTGTTGTGTGTTGTGTGTTGTGTGTTGTGTGTTGTGTTTGTGTGTTGTGTGTTTTGTTGTGTTGTGTGTTGTGTGTTGTGTGTTGTGTGTTGTGTGTTTGTGTTTGTGTTGGTGTTGGTGTTGTGTGTTGTGTTGTTTGTGTGTTGTGTGTTGTGTGTTGTGTGTTGGTGTTTGGTTGTGTGTTGTGTGTTTGTTGTGTGTTGTGGGTGTTGTGTTTGGTTGTGTGTGGTGTGTTGTGTGTTTGTGTGTTTGTGTGTTGTGTGTTGTGGTTGTGTGTTGTGTGTTGTGTGTTGTTTTGTGTGTTGTGTGTTTGTGTGTGTTGTGTGTTGTGTGTTTGTGTTTGTGTTGTTGTGTGTTGTGTGGTTGTGTTTGTGTGTTGTGTGTTGTGTGTTGTGTGTTGTTTGTGTTGTGTGTTGTGTGTTTGTTTGTGTTTGTGTGTGTGTGTGTTGTGTTTTGTGTGTGTTGTGTGTTGTGTGTTGTGTGTTGTGTGTGTGTGGTGTGTTTTGTGTTTTGAGTGTTGTGTGTTGTGTGTTGTGTGTTGTGTGTTGTGTGGTTGTGTGTTGTGTTGTGTGTTGTGTGTTGTGTGTTGTGTGTTGTTTTGGGTGTTGGTGTTGGTGTTGGTGTTGTGGTTGTGGTGTTGGTGTTGGTGTTGGTGTTGTGTGTTGTTTGTTGGTGTTGTGTGTTGGTGTTGGTGTTTGTGTTGTGTTTGTGTTTGTGTGTTGTGTGTTGTGTGTTGTGTGTTGTGTGTTTGTGTTGTGTTGTGTGTTGTGTGTTGTGTGTTGTGTGTTGTGTTGTGTGTTGTGTGTTGTTTGGTTGTGTGTTGTGTGTGTGTGTGTGTTGTGGTTGTGTGTGGTTGTGTGTGTGTGTGTGTTGGTTGTGTGTTTTTGTGTTGTGTGTTGTGGTTGTGTGTGTTGGTGTTGTGGTTGTGGTTGTGTGTTGTGTGTTTGGTGTGTTGTGGTTGTGGTTGTGGTTTGTGTGTGTTGTGGTGTTGTGTGTTGTGTGTTGTGTGTTGTGTGTTGTGTGTTGTGTGTTGTGTTTTGTGTTGTGTGTTGTGTGTTGTGTGTTGTGTGTTGTGTGTTGTGTTTGTGTGTTGTGTTGTTGTTTGTTGTTTGTTGTGTTTTTGTGTTGGTTTGTGTTGTGTGTTGTGTGTTGTGTGTTGTGTGTTGTGTTGTTGTGTGTTGTGTGTGTGTTGTGTTTGTGTGTTGTGTGTTGTGTTGTGTGTTGTGTGTTGTGTTGTGTGTTGTGTGTTGTGTGTTGGTGTTGGTGTGTTGTGTGTTGTGTGTTGGTGTTGTGTGTTGTGTGTTGTGTGGTTGTGTGTTGTGTGTTGTGTGTGTTGTGTGTTGTGTGTTGTGTGTTGTGTGTTGTGGTTGTGGTTGTGGTTGTGTTTGGTTGTGGTTGTGGTTGTGGTTGTGGTTGTGGTTGTGTGTTGTGTCGTGTGTCGTGTGTCGTGTGTTGTGTGTTGTGTGTTGTGTGTTGTGTGTTGTGTGTTGTGTGTTGTGTGTTGTGTGTTGTGTGTTGTGTTTTGTGTTTTGTGTGTTGTGTGTTGTGTGTTGTGTTGTGTGTTGTGTTGTGTTGTGTGTTGTGTGTTGTGTGT